>JAJONR010001049.1:0-106437 GCA_029582245.1 Solanum etuberosum | reverse complement strand
GACAGATTTATATCAAAGAGCTTAACACAACGTAGCGGAAGTCTAACAAAGTCTCAAAGCCATCCATTACATCAAAGAGTGATTGGGATGTAACCTATGCTATCACGCCCTGAGTCTATCCTCTGGACGTGGCCGGTACTCGAGAACCATCGCTGGTCCTAAGAGAACCCTTGGCCTGGATGATGACTTAGCAGAAGACCTACTCAAGCAAAATAAGAACTTCAGATGCAGAGATCAACTCAAAAGTCTGAACAATAGATTACTCAAAAATGTCTGGAAATACTTAATTAAACATAAACAAATTACTCCAAGTCTCAGAACATCAACAAGGAAAATAGTGAAAGACTCCTTAACAACTACTGTCTATGAAGTCTTTAATACTACAATAGATATCGTGACAAGACCCACGACATCTTAACAAGCAAAAGATAAATGTGGAACCTTCCGGAAAGTAATGAGGCTCACCAAAACTAGCTGGATGTGCAAATGGTATCAAAGTAGTGCTGGTTGATGACCCTGAATACCTGTATTTGCATCATAAAGAGATGCAACTTGAATAACTTTAGTACATTGAATGTACGAGCATGTAAGGGGAAACTGAAACATATATATAACTGAAGTGATAACATGGGAAGACAATGTTATCACAGGAACCACAGCCTCCATGTTGGCTTTAGCCATCATGGATTGAGCCAACACTTGAAAAGCATCCCTAAACTTTAAATTAGTCAATTGCTCGGCCAAAGGGTTGACCGGAACTTGAGGAGCATGAAGAGGAGCTTCTCATTCCACATTCTCATTCGCATTCCTCCTAATGTAAGCTCTTCGATGGGCCATATCCTAAAAAGTATCGGATATGGATTAGGATAAAGGACATATCGAGTTACACTCAATCGCAGGACTTAGAGTAATGAAAAAACAGGAACTTCCTAAACATCTTATATCTATTTATTCATAAATCTGACGCATTTCACACTCATGAACAAGTCTCTATTAGACGTGGCTTATGAGACATCATAGGACCTTTCTAAAACTTGTGCTCTTAATACCAAGTTTGTCACGACCGAAAGTACACCCTAGACGTGACATGGCATATAAGACCCCAAGAGGCCCTACACAAGAAACTTCGAATACATCATACAAGATAACAAAATTGAAAGAGTTCAAAAGACAGATTTATATCAAAGAGTTTAACACAACGTAGTGGAAGTCTAACAAAGTCTCAAAGCCATCCATTACATCAAAGAGTGATTGGGATGTAACCTATGCTGTCACGCCCTGAGTCTATCCTCTGGACGTGGCCGGTACTCGAGAACCATCGCTGGTCCTAAGAGAACCCTTGGTCTGGATGATGACTTAGTAGAAGACCTACTCAAGCAAAATAAGAACTTCAGATGCAGAGATCAACTCAAAAGTCTAAACAATAGATTACTCAAAAATGTCTGGAAATACTTAATTAAACAAAAACAAATTACTCCAAGTCTTAGAACATCAACAAGGAAAATAGTGAAAGACTCCTTAACAACTACTGTCTATGAAGTCTATAAATACTACAATAGATATCGTGACAAGACCCACGACATCTTAACAAGCAAAAGATAAATGTGGAACCTTCCGGAAAGCAATGAGGCTCACCAAAACTAGCTGGATGTGCAAATGGTATCAAAGTAGTGCTGGTTGATGACCCTGTATACCTGTATTTGCATCATAAAAAGATGCAAGTTGAATGACTTTAGTTCATTGAATGTACGAGCATGTAAGGGGAAACTGAAACATATATATAACTGAAGTGATAACATGGGAAGACAATGTTATCAAGGAACCACAGCCTCCCTGTTGGCTTTAGCCATCATGGATTGAGCCAACACTTGAAAAGCATCCCTAAACTTTAAATTAGTCACTTGCTCGGCCAAAGGGTTGACCGGAACTTGAGGAGCATGAAGAGGAGCTTCTCATTCCACATTCTCATTCGCATTCCTCCTAATGTAAGCTCTTCGATTGGCCATATCCTGAAAAGTATCGGATATGGATTAGGATAAAGGACATATCGAGTTACACTCAATCGCAGGACTTAGAGTAATGAAAGAAGTGGAACTTCCTAAACATCTTATAGCTTCTTATTCATAAATCTGGCGCATTTCACACTCATGAACAAGACTCTATTAGATATGGCTTATGAGACATCATAGGACCTTTCTAAAACTTGTGCTCTTAATACCAAGTTTGTCACGACCGAAAGTACACCCTAGACGTGACATGGCGTATAAAACCCCAAGAGGCCCTACACAAGAAACTTCGAATACATCATACAAGATAAACAAAAATTGAAAGAGTTCAAAAGACAGATTTATATCAAAGAGCTTAACACAACGTAGCGGAAGTCTAACAAAGTCTCAAAGCCATCCATTACATCAAAGAGTGATTGGGATGTAACCTATACTATCACGCCCTGAGTCTATCCTCTGGACGTGGCCGGTACTCGAGAACCATCGCTGGTCCTAAGAGAACCCTTGGTCTGGATGATGACTTAGCAGAAGACCTACTCAAGCAAAATAAGAACTTCAGATGCAGAGATCAACTCAAAAGTCTAAATAATAGATTACTCAAAAATGTCTGGAAATACTTAATTAAACATAAACAAATTACTCCAAGTCTTAGAACATCAACAAGGAAAATAGTGAAAGACTCCTTAACAACTACTGTCTATGAAATCTATAAATACTACAATAGATATCGTGACAAGACCCACGACATCTTAACAAGGAAAAGATAAATGTGGAGCCTTCCGGAAAGCAATGAGGCTCACCAAAACTAGCTTGATGTGCAAATGGTATCAAAGTAGTGCTGGTTGATGACCCTGAATACCCGTATTTGCATCATAAAAAGATGCAAGTTGAATGACTTTAGTACATTGAATGTACGAGCATGTAAGGGGAAACTGAAACATATATATAACTGAAGTGATAACATGGGAAGACAATACTCACCTCAACTCAACTTCAATATGAAAGAAACAATAAGAGATGTAATATATAATGCCTTTAAAACAGTAGATATCAACTCAAAATGTATAAAATTACAATAACATACACTTTACTCTTATTTGAGAGATTCTCCAACCGACAACCATCACTATGACCTATGTGATGATACAACGTCTCGCCCACGTTGCCAAAACTGTCATATACCTTGTTGGGGTATAGAATACCTTAACTAAGTGGATCCACTAAGATATGCTTAAAAGAAATAAGGAATCATCTAAAAAGTACGACTCCTTACCCATGCTAGCTACATGGTTTATGAGGAATGTGAGTTGTCTGAACTCATCCCCATATCGTTACTCAGTACTAGTCCCAAAAAATATAAACTCATGCTCAAATGTATTAAACATAACTTTTTTCTCAATTTGAGGTAATTACTCAAAAGATCCTCTTAAAATAGGTAATACTCATAAACTCCTCATAAACTCATTTTGAAATCAATGTTTCTCTTTTTTAAATGTAAAAGTGTTACACGTGGGAATACTTAGTTCCCTTATACTCGTTTTGAAACATGAAAGACAACTCTCCTCATTCTCATACTCATTTACTCAAGATTTAGTCCAAAACAATAATCAATTACAAAAGAATTCTCAAAATGACTAAAAAGGACATCTTGGAATTTCCTGTTAACTTTACTTTGATTTGAAATGTGAATTTCAAAATGTGATTTGGACATGTAGAGTCTCTCAAGGATTAATGAAGACTTTAAGAGTTAATATCAAGAAGATAACATAGATACAATTAGAAGAAACACTCCTGGAAAGAAGGACGGAAGAGCAAAGGACCTGGCGATCCTGGCGCACTGAGTGGCACAGGGCGCTAACCCCCAAACTACTGACCAAAAGTTGTGGCGCTATGGCTGGCGCGATGCTCCAATCTTTTGCCCATGAATCAGATGATTTTTTCTATCAATTTTAGGGTCCTAACTCATCTAGAATCAAGTGATTTATTCTAAACCCTTTTTCATTTATAAACCCAACACAAAATCATCAAAATTCCACTCAATCTCTATCAAGAAACTCAACCCATACTCAAGATCATCAACCCAAGAACTCAAAAGCTTCATTGTTAATGAATGAGGCAAAAATAATAAAAATACTTCATACGATTTCATGAACGAAATTAGATGTATAGTGTGTGGACAAACAAGCCCAACATTGTGAGAATATTACATACCTTGAAAGAACACTTGTTCTTAGCGAAATCCTTAGTTCTTCAAAAAACGCTTGAAACCCTTCCCTTTTTCTCCTCTTGAACATTGCTCTAAATCCCTTAAGAATTTAGGAACGTGGAGAAGTGGTCTAATTCTGATTAGACCCTTAACTTGGGTGACAAAAACGTTTTGGCCTTGTTGGGTAAAGAAAAGACCAAAATACCTCTTTTCTTAAACACATGAAAAGCCTTAACTAGAGAGGCTTCACTCAAATGACCATAATATTTTACGTCGAGCTTGTAATTGAGCAAACTTCATAGCGTTGGAAAAAGGACTCAATGACCTTTGATTTTATACCTCTTGGGCAACCTAATTCTTTATGTGCTAAATGATATTGTCATTTGAAGTTGACTAAAAACTAAAAATTTATCGAGTTATAAAGGGTTACAATATCTACCCCATGGGAACATTCATCCTCAAATGAGATCACACTAAGCAGAACAGGGGTGGGAGTGTCTCGCCTCCCCTCGAATGATCAGTGCGGCCCTAATTAACGATAAGAGAAAAGATCTCCTCTCTCCTTTGGACCCTCTTCCTCTACTTCCCTTCCGCTCATAAACAACCTTCCAGCAAGGAGAAAGTGATAAAGAAGAAAACTCTCAAATTCCAACTCAAGCACACACCATGCAATTAACAGAACTCAATATATCAACTTAAAGAGTACTTTTCAAAGAGTTAGTACCTTGGTCATGAATTTCTCTGGAAGGAAACAGATGTGGGTATCTCTTCTTCATCTCCTACTCAGCCTGCCAAGTAGATTCCTCAATAAATTGATTGCTCCTTAAGACCTTGAATGATGCAACCTCCTTGGTTTTCAGCTTGCGAACCTGGTGATCAAGAATATAAACGGGCATCTCCTCATAAGATAAATTGTCCTTGATACCAATATTCTCGATCGGTAAAATAAGTTAAGGATCGCTCATACACTTATTCAACATAGAAATGTGGAATACCAGATGGACTACTACTAACTCTGACGGTAACTCCAACTCATACGCTACATTGCCAACTCTCTTGGATTTATAGTAAGGACCAATGTATCAGGGACTAAATTTTCATTTCTTACAAAATCTCATAACACCCTTCATGGGTGACACCTTCAGGTAGACCCAATCATAAACCTCAAACTTTAAGTTCTCCTAACACCTGTATAGGATTTCTGATGACTTCGTGTTGTTTTTAGCCTTTCCTAAATGATATTCACCTTGTCCATGGCTTGATGAACCAAGTTTGTTCCTATCGTCTCAGCTTCACCAACCTCAAACCACCAATAGGAGATCTTCTTCTTCGTCCATAAAGAGTCTCATAAGGAGCCATTTGGATACTGAAATGATAGCTATAATTGTAAGCAAACTCTATGAAAGGCAAGTGGTCATCCCAATTACCTTTGAAGTTTATGACACATGCCCTCAACATATCCTATAGGGTATGAATTGTGCACTCTGCTTGACCATCAGTCTGAGGATGAAAAGCAGTATTAAGGTTCAGCTTCGAACCCAAACCTTTCTGAAAGGACTTCCAAAATTGAGCAGTGAATTGTGCACCTCTATCTGAAATGATAGACATAGGAACTCCATGAAGTTGGACTCTCTCTTGAATGGACAATATGCATAATCCTCTGCTGAGTTTGTAGTCTTTACCGACAAGAAATGGGCTTATTTAATCATCCAATCTACAATTACCCAAGTCGAATCATTCTGCCTGCGAGTTCGCGACTAGCTAGTAATGAAATCCATATTAATCATCTCCCACTTCCATTTTGGAAGAGCTCTACTCTGAGCCACACCACCGGGCTTTTGGTGCTATACCTTGACTTTTTTGATATTTGGGCACTTGGCAACGAAATTGCAATACACCTCTTCATACTACTCCACCAATAAACTTGTCTCAAGTCATGGTACATCTTTTTGGAACCAGGATGGATTGAATATCTGGAACTATGAGCTTCTTGCATGATCCTCTCTTGGAGTTCATCCACCCTTGGTACACACAATCTACCTTGATATCTCAACACACCATCTCCCCCTTGTTTAAAAGTCATCACCTTTTGCTTATGAACATTTGCCTTCAGTTTAAGAAAAAGAGGGTCTTGGTTTTGTTTCTCCTTCACTTCAGACACTAGTGATGATTCAGTCCCATTCATAACCACGACTCCACCTTCACTGGAATCCAACAGACCATCTCCCAAATGGGCAAGTCTATGAACTTCCTTAGCAAATTTTTTTCTTGCCTTCCTCAACATGGGCAGTACTTTCTATAGATAACCTGCTCAAAGCATCAGCAACCACATTAGCCTTACCTGGGTGATAGAGGATACTCATGTCGTAATCCTTGATTAACTCTAACCACCTCCTCTCTCTGAGATTAAGCTCTTTCTAACAGAAAACATACTAAACACTCTTGTGATCGGTGAACACATCTACATTAACACCATAGAGATAGGGACGCCATATTTTCAAAGCAAATACTACCGCTGCTAACTCGAGATCATGAGTAAGATAATTCTTATCGTGAATCTTGAGCTATCTGGAGGCATAGGCTATAACCTTACCATTCTGCATCAATAAACAAGCAAGTCCAACTCTGGACGCATCACAATAAATAACAAAGCCTTTTGTACCCTCTGGTAGGGTTAACACTGAGGCAGTAGTTAACCGAGTTTTCAATTCCTGAAAGCTTTTCTCACAAGCTTTAGGCCATTGAAACTTAATTATTTTGTAGTCAACTTAGTCAAAAGGGATAAAATAGATGAAAAGGCCTCGATGAACCTTATATAGTAACCAGCCAACCCAAGAAACTCCTTATATCAGATGTGGGTCTGGGCCAGTTCTGCACAGCTTCAATCTTTTGAGTGTCAACTCAAATCCCTTCTGCAGATACAATGTGGCCTAAGAATGCAACGGACTCAAGCCAAAACTCACACTTAGAAAATTTAGCATACAACTCTCTATCCTTGAGAGTTTGGAGGACTAACCCGAGATTATTAGCATGATCCTCCTCACTTCCCGAATAAATCACTATGTCATCAATAAATACGATAACTGACATGTCAAAATATGTCTTAAACAATCTATTCATAAGATTCATGAATGTTGCAGGAGCATTAGTCAATCCAAAAGACATAACAAGAAACTCATAATGACCATAATGGGTCTTGAATGGTGTCTTCAGGATGTCACTCTCTCTTACTTTCAACTAATGATAACCAGATCTGAGGTCTATTTTAGAGAAACAAGTGGCACCCTGAAGGTGATCGAAAAGATCATCAACTCTCAAAAAGGTATACTTATTCTTTATAGTGACCTTGTTGCATTGGCAGTAATCGATACACATCCTAAGGGAACCATCTTACTTCCTTAGAAACAAGACCGGTGTGCCCCAAGGTGAGACCCTAGGTTGAATGAAACCTTTGTCAAAATGATCTTTCAACTACTCTTTTAACTTAGCTGGAGCCATTCTATATGGCAGAATAGAGATAGGTCGAGTATCAGGAAGGATGTCTATTCCGAAGTTGATTTCTTTCTCAGGAGGGACTCTGCGAAAGTCTTCTGGAACGACCTCTGGAAACTCACTCACAACTGGAACTGGCTTAATAGGCGGTGTCTCAACACTAGAATCATTAACTCAAACTAAGTGATAGATGCACCCCTTAGAGACTAACTTTCTATCCTTAAGGTATGAAATGAAATGACCCTTAGGCACTGTTGAACTACTCCTCCACTCTAAAACTGGCTCATTAGGAAACGGAAACCTTACTACTTGAGTTCTACTATCAACTCAGGCATAAAAAGCATGAACCTATTCCATACTTAGAATAACATCAAAGTCCATCATGTCTAGCTCGACTAAGTCAGCCATGGTGTCCTTGTGATTGACAAAGATGGTATAATCATGATAAAATCTCCCTACTACAATAGATTCACCAACATGTGTGGAATACTGAAGGGCTCAAAAAGTCGTTCAAGAATAATATCAAACCTCATGGCTACATAAGGAGTCACAAAATATAGACTTGCACCTGGATCAAAAAATGCATAAACATCAAAAGTAAAGACTTTGATAATACCCATGACAACATCTGGTGAATTCTCTTACTCTTGGCGACTTGTTGTAGCATACAAATGGTATGTTTCTCTGCATGTCCCTGAAGTAGCTCCTCTCGGAGCAGCTCTATCTACCGCAGCCGCTGAAGAATATTGGGCTATATTGCCTCCATTACCGTTACCCTACCTGTTCGTAGGGCAATCTCTCATAAAGTGCCCCATCTGACCACACTTGAAGCAGCAATTGGAGCCATCACGACATGCTCTTGGGTGGTTTCAAACATACTTAGCACAGGTATGGGTCCAATTAGCCCATTGTGCCGCACTACCCTGAGACTGAGTAGGTCGAGCTCGGAAATTTTTGGAGTTTTGGTTCCTAAAATCACCTCTGTTCTTTGGTGTAGACGCACTAGCTCATGATGGAGCAGGTCCAGGTGACCTTTTCTTAAAGGATGACCGATTCACATTTCCGGTTTTCTGTTGGCCGGACTTATTCTTTGGATTAGCCCTCTTACTGTGGAACTCCTCCTTATCTTTCAACTTATATTCTTCTACATTTGCACATGGATCATGAGTGATAAAGCTCAACTACACTTCATCCGATTCTAAGTGTAGGCGGTCACTAACAAGTATAAACCCAACTAAGAGTTGGGGTCGATCCCACAAGGAGTGATACGGTAAAGAATTCGATCAAGAAGTGAAAAAAGTGTTCTACTCATTTGTAGAAGTAGACATTTTCGAAACAATTAAAGTAAATGGAAGGGATTTGACAATTAATGTCAATTGGGGGGATTAGAGTGAACAATTAACAACTGCTAACAAACTGGAATAATCAAGTACAGAGGGATCCTTGGGAGTGTGATCTTTTGAACGCAAATTTCGCTATATGGGTGATTATTATTTACTAAAAACTCATTGAACTTCAGTGAGTAGGCTAGACCTTAGGTGCGATAGCTATTTCTCAATGAACTATAACGAATCAAGCAAGTTCTCTCGAACCTCGACAAGTCCAACACATGTAGACAGCCCAATACCTCAATCAATCTACTTTTTCAAGCTAGATTGGTAGGATTGAATTCAGACCCACTTTCTCAAGCTAAGTCCACAATAACCTAACCACTACAATCATCAATTAAAAGTTTTAATGATAAAACCTCTTTCTCAAGCAAGCTTAGAATGCTAAACTAGAATTGTATTTGCAACTACAATTCATCAATTAAAACTCAACTATCAATTGAACTCACTTCAAATCAACAATAAAATCAGTAAATACTAATACCCATAAGCTAATTGAAACATTCAATAACATAATCACACCCCCAAGAATGGGGGTTATAGCCACACATAATAAAAACCAAGAAATAGTTACCGACCCTAAATTCCTACTGAAAAGACTAAAAACAGTGTTTAGAATGTTGAGGATCAAAAACCCAAGATTAGATTATGAGAGAGCTTCTTTTCTCTTTTTTCATAATTCAATTTATATGTTTGCAGATTTTCAGCTTCGAAGCCACTCGGCATAATAAGTCGGGCTTCGCCGACCAAGTCGGCGATGCGCCGAGTGTTCCTTTCCATCGCCTTCTTGGCTTGTCTCTTAACCATTTCCCTTTTGTGACTTTAGGCCATAAAAACTTCCATTCGGAGCTTTGCCGAAACACAAATCTTCTCGCCGAGTTTGTCTTCTCCATGGGTTGGCTTGCGGTAATTTTTGGCGAACTAAAGTGTCACACCCCAAACAGAAGGGGTGCAACTGACTCTTAATGCCAAAACTAAAGCCCGAGTTGACCCTGCTGAACCATATGCTACAAGCGCATGCAAGCCACACGCAATCAAAAAAACAAACAAGTATATCTCGACTTAAAATTAAGCCCTCGGCCGGCAAGGCCCCTGTCAACAGATCTAAAAAAGAAACAGCTACTCCGAAGAGTTCATATAAATAAATAGCCAACTAGCACAAAAGTCCTGATTGGGCTGTCGAGGCCACCATGATCTCTATACAAAATCTGAAAGCAGGTATATATCAAGACACTACATCAAACATCTAACAAGCTTCAGCAAACCAAAAAACGAGGCCTGCATGAACATAACGTAGCTTTACACCCCACACACTAGTCTGCAAGCCTCTAAGAGTGGAAAAGATTGGCGGGACAGGGCCCCAGCCTGCCCTTAAAAATATATACAACAAAAGTTAACAAACCTTCGAACTCTGGCAGCTCCGGAGGAAAGGGGCTAGCCAATAAGATAGAAGTCAATCCTGCTGCTGAGGAGGTCTACTGGGTAGTCTGTCGGGGCCTGTATGCATGAATTCAGCGCCCCCAGGCAATAGGGCGTCAGTACGAAATAATGTACAGAGTATGAAAGGCTATAGACTAAATGAGCAAGTATCATAATATACCAAAAGCAATCAGGTAAGAAATCAAAATTTAAATAAGCATGCTAACCCACTACTGAATCTAGAAATACAAACAAATGATCAAACAGCAACCTAATCAAACCCCCATAAGCTCGGTAGGTACAAAGAACACACCAACTACCTAGGCCCCCATAAGCCCAGAATGTTCCAAATCAACCTACATACCTCTATCGGTAGCCCCTTGTCTTTGTAAGAAGTCACATAGCACTTTTTGTCAACGATATAGCCCTGTAGGCAGCGCATAGCCCTCTTAGGCAACATCATAACTTTGTGGGCTGCACATAGCCCTCTTTTGCATCAACATAGCCGTGTAGGCAACACATAGCCCTGGATGGCGTTAAAGTAGTCCCGTAGGCAATACATAACACTCTTTGGCATCAATATAGCCCCCTGGGCAACACAAAGCCCTCTTAGGCAGTAACATAGTCCTCTTAGACAACATCATAGCCCCCACAGGCAGTTCATAGCTCAACATCTAACAACAATAGCCCCAAGGGCGACAACAAACAATTGAATAGGCTAAAGGCGAGCAATTTAGCTTTAAACAATATATATGAATAGTGTTCAAGTAGTTCCTAACTTAGGTCGTTCTTAACATATTATGAGTCCCCAAAATGAGGGTTTATAACCACTCAATCAGCCAACCACTCACAATTACATCTACAAGATCACAAACATTAAGTACCCTATTATATCACTCCCAAGCTCTAAGGAAACATGCCGAACGAAGGGAATAGCCTTAACATACCTTTTCTTTTATAATTTATGCTGAAAATACCTCTGTCCGCACCACTACAACACTAAAAAAAAGTAAAATCAATCAGTAATTAAGGACAAGAATTACTACAATAATTCGACAATCGATACGGATTACTATCGTAAATTACTATCGTAAATTACTATCTAAGAGCTAAGGTATCCATAAACCGATAAAAGATGGTTCCAACCTTTCTTTACACTCCCAGAACACTTGAATAAAATCAAAACACCGAAAAAAACTCTGCTGCAAAAACCTCCACAAAGCTACACCGCTCAATTAACCATGAAAACTATATCAAAATGACATGCTCGTGACGTAGAGAAATTTTTGATAAGGAGCCAAGAATATATCATGAACACATAAGGATGATTTGAGGAGTAATTCTCTGATTTTTGTGGGTTTCTTACGAGCTGGAATGAAGAAAAATGAAAAATATGCTATCTTATAAGCTTCCACCGACTTAGGGGACCCACCTCACGTGCTTGCTTGTGCAGTCTAGCAAAAATGCGAATATCTATCTATTCCGAAGTTGTATGAACTAACGGTTTGATGCGTTGGAAACTACACTCGTAGACCTTTGATTTGCTTGGTCGTAGGCCCCATAACTCTTTATATATTACGAGAAAACCTCCGAGACATTTGACCTAACTTTCAGAGAAATATTTAAAAAGGAACTTACGATAACTTTCGCCAACTTTTATTTTGCAACTTACCTAACTTAAAAATTTGAGATACAACCCTTTAACATTTAAAATATGACATACCACATCATTTTTAATATATTACTCACCTTCTTTGTTCCAAAAAGTCTGGGTGTTACATCCTCCCCCCTTAGAAACATTCGTCCTCGAATGAAAAATCTAAGCCGCGTGGTTAAGTCCTTAGTAGTTTCAAAAATTTGGCAAAATGTACTTTATACCCATAATATCCAGGAACCTGAAATGCAGAAGATTACAACCTAAGCACCTCACAGGACGATACAAATAGCTAAGCACCATAGCTCCGCAATAATAGTACGAGAAAAAATACAACAACAACAACAATAATAAGCAACAATAAAAAAAACTAAATGGATATCCTACGTCACTGTGCTAATCAATATTGATATTTTTACCACTGTGGGATCTAAAACAACTAAGGATATCTGGATCTCATTCCATCCTCAGCTTCCCATGTCACCTCTTCCCTATTTTTGTTTCTCCACAGTACTTTAACAAAAGCCACATCTTTGGTCCTCAACCTTCGGACCTGTCGATCTAATATTGCAATTGGAGTTTCCTTATAGGACAACTCCTTTGTGATCTGAACATCCTCAACAGGGACAACCCTAGAAGGATCTCCTATGCACTTCTCTAGCATCGATATATTGAATACCGGATGAACCGATTCTAGCCCCGACGGCAACTCTAACTCATAAGCCACTTGTCCTATCCTCCAAAGGATCCAGTATGGCCCAATGAATCTTGGACTAAGCTTTCCCTTCTTTCTGAATCTCATAACACCCTTCATAGGAGAGCTTTTAAGAATACCCAGTTATCGACACAAAACACTAAGTCCCTTCGTCGCACATTTGAGTATGACTTTTGTCGGCTTTGAGGTGTTAGCAGCCTCTCGGGTCCAATTAACCTTGACTCACCTACCTCAAACCATCCAATGGGGGATCTACATTTTCGCCCATACAAAGCCTCATAAGGTGCCATCCCGATGCTGGAATGATAACTATTATTATATGCAAACTCAATAAGAGACAAGTGGTCATCCCTACTTCCCTTGAAGTCTAGCGCGCACGCCCGTAACATATCCTCGAGTGTCAAAATTGTGCAGTCAGCCTGGCCATCTTTCTAAGGATGAAAGGATGTACTAAGATTAACCTGTCTATCAGAGATAATAGATACTAGGACACCGTGTAGCCTAACAATTTCTCTAATATAGAGCCCTGCATAGTCTTCGGCTGTAAAAGTAGCCTTGACTGGTAAGAAGTAGGCTGAGTTTGTTAGTCTGTCAACAATTACCCAAATAAAGTCAAACTTACGATGCGATCGAGGTAACCCTGTTATAAAATCCATATTAATTGCTTCCCACTTCCACAAAGGAATGTCTATCTCCTGGACTAGCCCAGCGGGCTTTTTGTGCTCAACCTTCACCTGTTGGTAGTTAGGACACTATGCCACAAACTCAGTAACTTCATTCTTTATCCCGTGCCACCAATAGATCTCCTTAATATTATGGTACATCTTTGTCAAACCAGGATGAATAGAATAACGGGAATGATGTGCCTCTTCCATAATCTGATGTCGAATCCTTGTAACATCCGAAACACACAATCGACCACTATATTTGAGAACTCCATCTCCTGCTATATCAAATGCTAAAGACTGCTGATCCTGAGTCTTGGCTCTGCGCTTCTCTAAGCTAGAATCCTCCTGTTGCCGTACTTTTACCTCTACAACTAGGGATGATACGGCTGTGTCCTGAATTGTGACTCCACTATCGTCTGCCTCTAACAATCTGACTCCCAAGCTAGCTAATTGATGAAGCTTTCGCGCTAGCTCACGCTTCTCAACATCTAAATAGTATATACTACCTATAGATCTTTGGCTGAGGGCATCAACTACCACATTCGTCTTTCCTAGATGATATAAAATATCTACGTCGTGGTCTTTTAGTAACTCAAGTCATCGACGCTGTCGCAGATTTAACTCTTTCTGTCTAAAGATATATTGAAGGCTTTTATGATATGTGAAGATGTCAACATGAACGCCATATAAATAGTGTCTCTAGATCTTAAACGCATGCACAACTGCAGCCAACTCTAAATCGTGGGTCAGATCGTTCATCTCATGCTTCCTCAACTGCCTTGAAGAATATGCAATAACCTTACCATGTTGCATTAGAAAACATCCCAACCTAACACCAGAAGCATCACAGTACACCGCATAGCCTTCTGAACCCTGTGGTAATGCTAGAACTGGTGCTGATTTCAACCTGTCCTTCAGCTCCTGGAAACTATGCTCGCAAGCTTCAGTCCACTGGAACATAGCTTCTTTTTGAGTCAGCTTCGTTAAGGGTGCTGAAAATGAAGAAAAACCCTCTACAAACCTTCTGTAGTACCCAGTTAACCCTTAGAAACTACGAACCTCAATCAGAGTCATGGGTCTGGGCCAAGTCTTTACAGCCTCAATCTTTTGTGTATCAACCGTAATGCTTGCATCTGATACAATATGTCCTAAGAAAGCTACAGAGTCCAACCAGAACTCACACGTAGAAAATTTTAAATAAAGTTCTCGGTCTCAAAGAACCTGAAGGACTACTCGCAGATGATTTGCATGCTCAGCTTTTGAACGTGAATACACCAAAATATCATCAATAAATACAATTACAAACAAGTCTAGATACAGCCTAAATACACTATTCATCAGGTCCATGAACACTGTTGGGGCATTAGTTAATCCAAAAGACATTACCAAGAACTGAAAGTGTCCATATCTGGTTCTAAAAGCCATCTTTGGAACGTCTTTCTCCCGAACTCGTATCTGGTGGTACCCTGATCTTAAATCAATCTTTGAGAAGCACTCAGCACCTTGTAACTGATCAAACAAGTCATCGATCCTCGGAAGGGGATACTTATTCTTTATAGTCACCTTATTCAGCTGTCGGTAATTAATACACATTCTTAGTGAGCCATCATTCTTCCTCACGAATAACACTAGCGCACCCCATGGTGAAGCACTAGGCCTAATAAAGCCTTTATCCAGCAAGTCTTTCAGCTGATCCTTCAACTCCTTTAGCTCAACAAGAGCCATTCTATAAGGAGGGATAGATATGGGTTGTGTACCTGGTAGCATATCGATAACAAAATCAATTTCCCGTTCTAGAGGGATACCTAGGAGCTCGTCTGGAAATACATCTAGAAACTCATTAACTACCGGAATAGATTGAAGTGTTGGTGGTTCTGCATCTATTTCATGAACACGAACAAGATTATAAATACAAACCTAAGTAATCATCATCCTCACCTTAAGATAGGAAATAAACCTACCTTTCGGCTTTTCTGTATCACCTTTCCATTCTCGAACTACCTCTCCTGGAAAGCGGAATCTAACAATCTTTATCTGACACTCAACATTAGCATAACAAGACGCTAACCAGTCCACACCCATAATGACATCGAAATCGACCATCTCTAACTCTACGAGGTCTATAGAGGTCTAACGGTCGATAATTTCTACCGTGCAACCTCGATAGACTCTCCTGGCAATAATAGACTCACCAACTGGTGTAGACACAATAAAGGGTTGATCTAAAGACTCTGCTACTATACGTAACTTCCCCGCAATAAATGGAGTAACATAAGAGAGAGTAGATCCAGGATCTATCAAAGAATAAACACAATGGGAGCAAACAATCAATGCACCTGTCACAACATCTGGTGATGACTCTGAGTCCTGTCGGCCGGCTAGTGAAAATGTACGGTTCTGGCAACTACCAGAACTAGATGCTCCCTCTCTGCCACCGCCTCTACCTCTACCTGCTAAAGTCTGGGGTCCACGCCCTGTAGATTATGCTGATGAGGAGGAACCTACTACTTACTTGGTCGACTGACCTTTACTACCCTGACCTATGGTCGGGTTGTTACTCCATCCATGCCCCTCCTGTCCATAAGAAAAACAACCTGTGGAACCCTACCTGCACCTCCCGAAATGCATCCTACCACAAGTAACGCAACGTGACGGGGCTTTCCTAGCCTGGCCTGAACCCATTTGCTGAGAGCCTGATGCTCGTGAACCCTCACCTGGGCCTGACTGTCCCTGACGATCAAATCTACTACATTGGAACTGCTGTGGTAGAGGTCTAGGTGGCCTACTAAAATATCGGGGTCTGGGACCACCCTAAAAATATCCCTGTGCACTAGCGGGCCTAGCCCTCTTCTGTCTCTCTTTCTCGACCCTGTCACTCATATACTGTAGATGTCGGCGATCCTCTAGGCTCTGTGCAAAGGCCTGAATTTGTGAGATATCCATATTATCATTTAGTGCAGTGGTAGAACAAGCGTCGATATAGTTTGAGTCAAGCCCTCCCATAAATCTACACACCCTGTCATGCATCGTATCAACAAATGCTGGTGCATATCTAGCCAATGAATCAAATCTCAACCCATACTCTGGAACACTCATGCTACCCTGTCGGAGGTTTAGAAACTGGTCCACCCGGGCGTCCCTAATCTCTCGAGGCAAATAGTGATCTATGAAACCTTCTGTAAAGCTATCCCAAGTGGGTAGAGCTACATCTTTTCCCTTAGATCTCTCCTAACTTTCATACCACAATATTGCAACATCACGTAATCGAAATGCTGCTAATTCAACTGATTCAGTCGTTGAGGCATGCATTACTCTGAATATCCTATGAAGTTGATCAACAAAGTGCTGAGGGTCCTCTGTGCGATCTGCACCTGTAAACTGTGGAGGATTCAAGGCAAGAAATTCATGAACTCTCAAACTTTCAGTCCCTTCAGAAGGTCCGACAACATCTGGCGTAACTGGTTGGCGCTGTGCAACTACTAACTGTGCTAACATACATACCGCACTCATGAAATCCTGATCAGATGGAATAGGAGGAACTAGAGGTGGTACTGTTCGGGGAGCAGGAAGTCTTGTCGCCCTTGGAGGCTCCTGAAGCAGTGGAGAAGCTATAGGGGGCTGAGAAGATGTCTCCCCCTGGGTCTCACAATGGGCTACCTCCACCTGTGGTAGCTTGCCGGTACCCTCGCCTGCAGCTGTATCTAGCCCCTGGTTAGCTGTGGTCTGTCTGGTGTCAGCCATCTACATTTGCATACAAATATCAATTATAAGCCAGAAACCTCAACCCTTAAGACACCGCTCTATAGCACGAGGTGAGCAAAAGAAGGATAGTCATTCTAACATACCCGATAGCTTCTTGCTTATTGAATGTGGTGCACAACACATTTATAAACAAGAATCTACTAGACACGGCTTGAAGACTCCCTAGGATACAACGTTGCTCTGATACCAAGTTTGTCACGCCCCAAACTCAAGGGGCACAACTGGCTCTTAATGCCAAAACTCAAGCCCTAGCTGACCCTGTTGAACCATTTGCTACTAGCGTATGGCAGCCACACGCAATCAAGAAAACAAACAAGTATATCTCGGCTTAAAATTAAGCCCTCGGCCGGCAAGGCCCCTGTCAACAGATCTATAAAAGAAACAGCTACTCCCAAGAGTTCATATAAATAAATAGCCAACTAGCACAGAAGTCCTAATTGGGCCGTCGAGGCCACCATGATCTCTATACAAAAACTAAAAGCAGGTGTATATCAAGACAATACATCAAACATCTAACAAGCTTCAGCAAACCAACAAACTAGGCCAGCATGGCCATAACGTAGCTATACACCCCACACACTAGTCTGCAAGCCTCTAAGAGTGGTAAAGATTGGCGGGACAGGGCCCCATCCTACCCATAAAAATATATACAAAAAAATCTAACAAACCTCCCAACTCTGGCAGCTCCGGAGGAAAGGGGCAAGCCAACCAGATAAAAGTCAATCCTGCTGCTGAGGAGGTCTATTGGGTCGTCTGTCGGGACCTACAGGCATGAATGCAGCGCCCCCAGGCAATGGGGCGTCAGTATGAAATAATGTATAGAGTATGAAAGGCTATAGACTAAATGAGCAAGTATCATAATATACCAAAAGCAATCAGGTAAGAAATCAAAATTTAGATAAGCATGCTAACCCACTACTGAATCTAGAAATACAAACAAATGACCAAACAACAACCTAATCAAGCTCCCATAAGCTCGGTAGGTACAAACAAAACACCACCTACCTAGGCCCCCATAAGCCCAGAAGGTGCCAAATCAACCTACATACCCCTATCGGTAGCCCCTTGTCTTTGTAAGAAGTCACATAGCATTTTTTGGCAACGATATAGCCCCGTAGGCAGCGCATAGCCCTCTTAGGCAACATTATAGCTCTGTGGGCTGCACATATCCCTCTTTTGCATCAACATAACCCTGTAGGCAACACATAGCCCTGTTTGGCGTCAAAGTAGCCCCGTAGACAACACATAATACTCTTTGGCATCAATATAGCCCCGTGGGTAACACATAGCCCTCTTAGGTAGTAACATAGTCCTCTTAGACAACATCATAGCCCCCATAGGCAGTTCATAGCTCAACAGCTAACAACAATAGTCCCAAGGGCGACAACAAACAATGGAATAGGCTAAAGGCGAGAAATTTAGTTTTAAACAATATATATGAATAGTCTCCAAGTATTTCCTAACTTAGGTCATTCTTAACAGATTATGAGTCGCTAAAATGAGGGTTTATAACCACTCAATCATCCAACCACTCACAATTACATCTACAAGATCACCAACATTAGCTATCCTATTATATCACTCCCAAGCTCTAAGGAAACATGCCGAACAAAGGGAATAGCCTTACATACCTTTTCCTTTATAATTTATGCTGAAAATAACTCTGTCCCCACCACTACAACACTAAGAAAAAAGTAAAATCAATCAGTAATCAAGGACAAGAATACTATGACAATTCGACAATCGATACGGATTACTATCGTAAATTACTATCTAAGAGCTAAGGTATCCATAAACCGATAAAAGATGGTTCCTACCTTTCTTTACACGCCCAGAACACTTTAATAGAATCAAAACACCAAAAAAAACTCTGCTGCAAGAACCTGCACGGAGCTATTCCCCTGAATTCACCATGAAAACTATACGAGCTCGCGACGTAGGGCAATTTTTGATAAGGAGCCAAGAAGAGATCATGAACACACAAGGATAATTTAAGGAGTAATTCTCTGATTTTTGTGGGTTTCTTACGAGCTGGAATGAAGAAAAATGAAGAAGATGCTATCTTATAAGCTTCCACCGACTTAGGGGACCCACCTCACGTGCTTGCTTGTGCAGTCTCGTAAAAATGCAAATATCTATCTATTCTGAAGTCATATGAACTAACAGTTTGATGCGTTGGAAACTAGACTCATAGACCTTCGATTTGCTAGGTCTTAGGCCCCATAAATCTTTATTGATTGGGAGAAAACCTCTGAGACATTTGACCTAAATTTCAGAGAAATATTTAAAAAGGAACTTACGAAAACTTTCATCAAATTTTATTTTGCAACTTACCTAACTTATAAACTTGAGATACAACCATTGAACATTTAAATTATGACATACCACATCATTCTTAATTTATTACTCACCCTCTTTGTTTTTCCACGAAGGTACGAGTTAAATTAGAGTTCCGAAAAGTCGGGGTGTTACAAAAAGAGCCACTTGGAGACTTGCCGAGTGGCTTTGGCGAGCATCGGCCTTGATTTTCTTCAGATTTTTTTTGCTTTGTCACTCTTTTTTGCCCGGTAATGTCCTTGTGTTTCTCTTTTCCCTTCATTGTTGCAAATTAGCATTTTAACATCAATTTAGAGCATAAAATAGGCATTTAGGATACTAAAACTCTGAATATTAACCCCTAAATGAGTCGAAATCTCCGACTCATCAATGAGCCTGGCTATGTCTATGTCCCCTATCCACAAAGCCACCTTACCTTCCTTACATGACAAGGGGGATAGCTCAGACAAAACAAGCTCATCCTGCTTCTCATATCAGCCATCATCCCCGGAGCATAACAGGATTGTTGAGTGAAATTAAGGTTGTAATCATGGACACTCATGGATTCCTATTTACGATTCAGAAATTCTCCTATCTTTGCTTTCCTTAGCTCACGGGGAAAGAAGCCCCCTAAGAAGGCACATTCAAAAATATCCCAACTCACAAGTGGTGCCCCTTCAGACATGCTATTCTTCCATTGGTCGTACCAAATCCTAGAAATACCCTTGAGTGGGTATGAAGCTAACTCCACAACTCAGTATCAGCAACACACATAACCTCAAACTCCTTCTGCAGTTCCTCCACAAAGTTCTCTTGATCCTCAATGATATTCGACCTGTGAACTCCGGGGGATTTATTCTCAAAAACTCATGGATTGTGGATGTATCAGCCACATCTTGACGAACCACTCTTTGTTGACCAACTTGATTTGCCACAACTTGACTAAACATCTGGATAGCATCCTGAAACTCAGCATTGGTGACCTCTCCCTAAAGGGATTGCACTTCAGGTGCATTGGGTACCCCTTTGTCTTATGGATTAACATTTCTCCTAGTAGGACGTCCTCAACCAGCTCTTCATGGAGGCATGATATGAAAAGATACACGCAAGCACGAGTTAGAGGAAACTTTTATAGAGTTGAATATTGCACGAAAAGGAGTAAGAAGGAAGTGAAATGTGTTCCTAAATGTTGTAGCCTCATGATTATAGATGTGGCATTCTTCACACCGATAACAAGGACTCTACATACATGGCTTCATAAAAACCCTAGGACTCTTGAACTCTGTGCTGTGATACCACATTTGTCAAGCCCCGATCCTACACCCTGAACGTGGTGGGCACTCGACAACCATCACTCGTCCCAAGCAAACCCTTGGCCTGGCTGACTACTTAGCAGAAGACGTACTAAAGCAGAATAGGAACTTCAGATGCAATGATCAATTCAAAACTCTCAATAATAGATTATTTTGAAATGTCTAGATATACTTAATTAAACATAAACAAATGACTCTAACTCTCAAAACATAAACAAGGAAAATAGTGAAAGACTCCTCAACCACTACTAGTTATGAAGCCTCTAAATACTATGATAGATATTGGGAAAAGACCATGACATATTTACAAGCAAAATATAAATGTGGATCCCTCCAAAAAGAAAGGAGGCTCACAAAAACTAGTTCAATGTGCAAATGGTATCAACAGAGTGCTGGTTGATGACCTTAAACACCTGTATCTGCATCATAAAAAGATGCAGGTCGAATGATGTCAGTACATTGAATGTACGAGCATGTAAGGGGAAACTGAAATATATATATAGTTGAACTGATAACATGGGAAGACAATACTCACCTCAACTCAACTCCAGTATGAAAGTATCAATAAGAGATGCAATATATATATATATATATATAAAAGCTTTTAAAATAGTAGATATCAACTTAAAATTTATAAAAATACAATAACATACTTTTTATTCTTATTTGGAAGATTTTCTAACCGAAAACCATCACTATGAGCTTTGTGATGATACATCATCTTACCCACGCTGCCGGAACTATCCTATACCTTGTGGGGTATAGAAAACCTCAACTAAGTGAATCCGCTAAGTTATGCTTAAAAGCAATAAGGAATCGTCTAAAAAGTACGACCCTTTACCCATGTTGGAGATATGGTTTATGAGGAATGTGAGATGTCTAAACTCATCCCTATATCGGTGCTCAATATTACTCCCAATAAATATAAACTCATGCTCAAATTTATAAACAATAACTCTTTCTCAATTTGAGGTAATTACTCAAAAGATCCTCTTAAAAGAGGTAATACTCAGAAACTCCTCAAAAACTCATTTAGAAATCATTGTTTCTCTCTTTTAAATGTAAAAGTGTTACACTTGGGAATAATTAGTTCCCTTATACTCATTTTGAAACATGAAAGAACACTCTCATCATTCTCATACTAATTTACTGAAGATTTAGTTCAAAACTATAATGAATTACAAAAGAATTCTCAAAAGGACTCAAAAGGACCTCTTGGACATTCCTCTTAACTTTACTTTGATTTGAATTGTGAATTAAGACATATGATTTGGAAATGTAGGATCTCTCAAGGATTAATAAAGACATTAAGAGTTAATATCAATAAGATAACGTAGATACTATTTCAAGGAACACACCCGAAAGAGAAAAGGACCTAGCGACCCTGGCGAACTGAGTTGCGCAGGGCACCAGCCCCCAAACTACTGACCAGTAGTTTGGGCGCTATGGCCGGCGCGGCGCCCCACCCCTCATCCCAGAAATCAAACATGTTTTTCTATCAAATTTTGGGTCCTAACTTATCAAGAATCAAGTTATTTTTTCTTAGCCTCTTTGATTTACAAACCAAACACAAAATCATCGAAATTCCACTCAATCTCTATGAAGAAACTCAACTCATACTCAGGATCATCAACTGAAGAACTCAAAACCTCCATTGTTAAAGAGTTAGTCAAAAATCAAGAAAATACTTCAATAACCTCTCAATATACATTTCATGAAAGAAATTAGATGTATGGCGTGTGGAAAAACAATCCCAACACTGTGAGAAGCATACATACCTCGAAAGAACACTTATTCTTGGCGAAATCCTCAGTTCTTCAAAGAACGCTTGGAACCCTGCACTTTTTCTCCTCTTGAACTTTGCTCTAAATCCCTTAAGCATTTAGGAACGTGGGAAAGTGGTCTAATTCTGATAAATCACTTAACTTGTGTGAGAAAAACGTTTTAGGCCTAGTGGAGTAAAGCCTTAACAAGAGAGGCTTCATTCAAATAGCCATACTTTGGACCCTACATTAGTAAAACACTGTAGGCAAGAGTATGCGTTAGTACATATAATGTACCAAGTATGATAGCAATGTATAAGAGTTATAATCATGGTAAAGAGACTTTTCGTGATATGCAAAGACAAAGTTAAATAATACCATAAGAGGTTAGAATACATAATCGTGATCATGGTCAATGCAAGTAAAAATCATCTTTACACACATGAGATATACTTCTAGAAGTAACCTTAGTTCATTATTATGGAATGTAGCTATTAACCGATATATAGATCATGTGAGCTATAACATGAATTTTGATGTCTATCCCACACTGAAAAGAGATATCCTTACTTGTCAAGGTAAGAACCATAACTTCTAGCTTAAGTGGATCAACTAGCTAAAGTCTTTCTACGACAAACCTATGGTGGCACATAGTTATGGGATAGATATATTGCTACTAGAAACTCGACCTCATCTACAAGAGAGCTTCCATCTCAATATCCTCTCGGTGCTAAGTATAAATCCCACTGAATAGTCATTAATCTTAACTTGTCTTATCATTAACAGGCATGGGTAATCCCCGCTTGCTTTATCATCCATGGAAGGCACATCAAGTAGCCAATCCAAGCTAGGTTTCATTAGAATAGCTCCTAAATCTTGATTCAAAGTTTAGTTGAAAAAACCATTCGACTCCAAGAATTCGTTATTTGAGAAAACCCTTTCACATTCATGTATTGATTAGTATGTGAGAAATCCTTTCACAAAAATAACAACAACAACATTGATGCTTCACTCTCAAAGCAACTTAAATTATTTTCATCAATTTCATAAAGAACATACATATCTTTATAAATTCATCTTTCATAGTTCCACACCCAAATTGTATCATCATCGTCTATAAAGGCATAAGTCATCTCCATCCACTTAAAGCTGTCCACATTATTCACTTAGACAGCTCAATTAAGACTTGTACCTATTGAACACTCTTGTTCATATTTCGAGCTTTCGTCTGCCCTTAACGCCTTTTCCAAATTTAATTTCTCTGCTATTTACTCTTTTTTTTTTTCAATTAGAGTAGCAAAATACTAATCTAAATGGATAATCAATAAGAAATTTATTATCCTTTTTGATGTTATTATGTGAAGAGCAGTTCGTATGAAATTAATTATTGAAGATTATAAGGACGCCGGAGCTTTATGGACGTGGGTGGAAAGTGATATGGTGGTGGGAGGATGGGGGTACATATATTTTTTATTTTTTTAAAATAGTGTAAGTAATTTTCTTTTTCTTACACATTATAATACATTTTAAAATAATTTATTGGGATCCAATTAACACATGTTATTATTTAATTTGTCAAATTGCTAAGTCACCGCGAGTGTATTTCACTCATTTTATACTTTTAGTTGATTGTTGAAAAAATGTTCAAATGGTTCAAATTCTAAGGGGTAGAGGTGTTCAATAGGTACAAATTTTAATTCAGGTGTCTAACTGAATTATGTAGACAACTTAAGTGTTCGTCGATGACTTAAGTCGTCTATAAAACATGGTTTATGCATGGGTTCGTGGGGAATTAAACTTTAAACATGTAATTACTTCAATTCATGCATAAGAAGGCATAAAACAATCAATTGGATCAACATTGAAAGGAACCCATTGCAGTTGAATCAAAGCCCTAATTTTATTGGAGAATCTAACTTTATAAAATTGGGTATTTTAGGAACCATGTGGAGGAAAGAGCTCCATAGATGAAGACTATCATACCTTGGAGTTCAAAGACCTCAAGAAAATGGTGAATTTGGAGACTTGATCTTGAAACTCTAGACTATTTCTTCTTCATTAGAGAGAGAAATATTTGAGAGGATGAACTTGATCAACTTTTGGGAATTTAAGAGAGTGAATTGAATTGGTTGATTTTGGGGGTAAAAATGTTTGTATAGGGCCTAGGGTAGAAGGTAAACCGACAGAGTATTAAGTTAAAATAATTAGGAAAAGACCAAAATGACCCTGACTTAAAACTGACCAAGTGCCTCTCACGAGGGGCTTCACGGACCGTCTAGAGCATCATGGCCCGTCTAGTGGGTCGTGATGATGCCCTGCTCGTCAAGGCTTTACTAGCTCAGGCATAACTTTTTACTCCGGGATTGAAATTAGACATCCTTGGTGGCGTTAGAAAGAGGACTCATATATCTTTAATTTGATAAGTCATGGGCCAGCTAATTCATTTTATGCTGAAATATATGATCGTTTGAAGTTGAATAAAAATTCAAAGTCGGATAAGTCTCCTTCACGGATGACTTCACAGTTCATGTGAAGTTCCACGGACTGTGTAGGCATTTGTTGTCCTTCACAATGACCTTGGATGTAACCTCACTATGTGGGTGACTTGTACGGACCCCAACGGGTCGTCCAAGTCACCACGGGCCGTCTGGGGCACCGTCCAGGTGACTTCTACCTAGGGGAAGTCCTGGATGGTCCCACGATGCCCTTAATGGGCCGTGAATCCCTACACAGCCTGTCTAGTGTGCCGTGAATGGTCCATGGTCCTTTTTGGGTTGTGGAGCTAACTGTTTGCCACTTTCTAGCCCTTTTTCAAATCCGAAGTGTTACAATAGCATATGATATGATACGAAGTTCTATCTGTGCAAGTAGACTCTCCCTTCTCGATGTTGGAGTTACATCACATTCCATGTTATGGCTCGCATGTTCTATTGTGTGTTAAAGCTAATATCTCACAAAATGAACGAAGTTGTCCTTAATGATTTTATCAAGTTTTCTTTACGTTTTAAGATGCATTTTCATAATTTATGATTCTTCTTAAATGATTTTACCATGTTTAGCTTGGTCATGCATATCATGTTTTCGATTATGTCCTTCTATGATCATGTTTCATGTTTTATTGTATTTCCCTAATTCTTAGTATATTCCATGTACTAATTCATACTTGTGCCTACATTGTTTCACTAATGTAGGGAATGATGATTCTTCTCCCTCCGTTCGTGGCTAGTTCTTCATTTTAGAGAGACTTGAAGACTTGGTGAGTCCTCATACTCCGAGGATGATGTTGCCTTTATTGCTTTCTTTTGTCTTTATATTTTGGATGTTGTATGTGGTGTACGGGTTATGTCCCGGCCACTTTTTTGTTGTACTAGAAAGGCTTTTCAAGACTATGTTAGACTTTCACTTTAATGTAAACTTTCCCTTTTATATGAGATACTCTTGCTTTTCTCTACTATGTTGTGTATATGCTTGTCAAATGACTTGTGTAGGTCCTTACGGGGTCTTATATACCATGTCACACCTAGGGTGTACTTTGGGTCATGATGAACTTGGTATTCAGAGCAGAAGATTTTAGAATAAGGTTCTAGCATGTCTGACAAGCCGTGTTGAGTAGAGTCTAGTTCATAAGTGTGAACCGTGCAACATTTATGAATATGAGGCTACGGAGCGTTTAGGAAACTTCTTTACTTTCATTACTCTAAAGTCGTGATATAGAGTTTATCTCGATTAAGGTCCTTCTAAATCATGTTCGATCCATTAATGGATATGGCCACTCAAAGAGCTTACGTGAGAAGGAATGAGCATGAGAAGGAATGAGAATGAATGTCACACCACAATGTTAATCAAGGAGATGAATATGTCTTGTTTGTTGATACATGCCCAAAAAATTGAGGAGGAAAAGCTCAAGGAAAGGGTAAGAGAGTCAAAGAGGGAAAATACCAGTGATGGTGAGTTTGCTCATTCTAGGTCCTGTGGACATGGGCATCCCTAATTTTGGCAAAAACATTCTGATTAAGGTTCCTCTAACGCTCCGGCTCCTAAGTTCAACAAAGATAGGGTGTCTAACCCTAAGCCTTAAGGAGGTGGTGGTAATGGATCTTCTATCCCCACTTACTCAAGATGTGGTAAGAAGCATGATGGCAAGTGGAAAGAGTGGCCACAAAGTGATGGATTGTCCATTGTAATCTAATAAGGGTTCGGATGATAGGCAAGCTCAGCCTAGTGGTTTCTGGTTCAGGTGCTGCTTTTAAAAATATGTTCTATGCTCTTTAGACCTGATAGGATCATGAGAGTTCTCCGGATATGGTGACTTTTATGTTGAAAGTCTTTCATTTTGATGTATATGTTATACTTGATCTGGGTGCTACCTTATCGTTTGTTACTACTTATGTGGCCATGAGATTTGATATTGGTCCCAAATCCTTTCTAATCCCATTTGTTTCTCTGCTCCTATGGGGGATTCTATTCTGACTAAAGGAGTTTATAGAAATTGTCTTATTTCCATTACTCATAGAGTCACTCATGTTGATCTTGTAGAGCTTGATATGCTATATTTTAATATTATTCTTGGGATATATTAGGTTCATGCATGTTATGCTTCCATAGATTGTAGGACCCAATTGGTCACTTTCAAGGTTACGAACGTACCTATCATGTCATGGGAAGGGAGAAACAATGTCCTTAACGGTCATTTTGTAACTTGCTTAAAAGCTATGAAATTGATTTCTAAGGGTTGCATTTATAATCGAGTTAGGGTTAGGAATATAGATTCCAAAACCCCTACTCTTGAGTTAGCTCCAATTGTAAATGAATTTCTAGCATTATTTCCTGATGATCTTTCCAGTATTCTTCCCGAGAGGAAATAGACTTTGGTATTGACCTTCTCCTAGATATGCAGACTATCTCTATTCCTCCTTAACGTATGGACCCGGAAAAACATAAGGAATTAAAGGATCAGTTGAAAGATTTTTTTATAAGTGTTTTATTAGATTGAGTATCTCTCCATGGGGTGCTCCGATGTTGTTTGTTGAAAAGAAGGATGGTTCTCTCCGAATATATATTGAGTATCGACAATTGAACGAGTTTACTATTAAGAATAAGTATCATATTCTAAGGATCGGGGATTTGTTTGATCAACTATAAAGAGCGAGTTACTTTTCTAAGATTAATCTCCTGTCGGATTATCACTACTTGAGGGTGAAAATGAATGACATTCTAAATATGGCTTTTTGAACTTGGTATGTTCATTATGAGTTATGGATGATGTTGTTTGGGTTGATTAATGCCTCGGCGGCGTTTATGTATTTGATGAATATGATCTTTAAGCAATATTTTGATATATTTGTGATTGTGTTTATCGCTGATATCTTTATTTACTTGTGGAGTGAGGATGAGCATGTGGACCACTTGAGGATTGTGTTGAAAATTATCAACAACCGCGAATTGTATGTTATATTTAGCAACTGTGACTTTTGATTGAGGTCCATTGCTTTCCGTGGCCATATTGTGTCAGATGAACGTATTCAAGTTGATTCTAAGAAAACTAAAGCGGTTAAGAATTGGCCTCGACCTTTGTCCTCTTCAGACATATGGAGTTTCAAGGGTTTGGTCAGTTACTACCGAATGCTCGTGGAAGGATTTACTTTATTGCTTCACCTTTAACGACACTTACTCAAAAGAAAGTGATTTTTTTGTGGTAGGAAGTTTGTGATAAGAGTTTCCAAGAGTTGAAGAATAGACTCACTTCGACCCCAATTTTGACATTACCAGAAGGGTCGGAATGGTTTGTGGTTTATCGTGATGCTTCGTGGATTGGTCTAGGATGTGTTTTGATGCAACATGGAAAGGTTATCACTTATGCTTCAAGGAAATTTAAACTGCATGAAAAGAATTATCCGACTCATGATTTGGAGTTAGCAGCGGTTGTGTTTTCTCTAAAGATTTGGAGACACCACTTGTATGGTGTTTATGTAGATTTATTCACCAACCACAAGAGTTTGAAATATTTGTTCACTCAAAAGGATTTGAAACTTCACCAACGGAGGTGACTTGAGTTGTTAAAGGATTACAACATGAGTGACTTATATCATATCGGAAAGGCAAATATGTTGGCGGATGCTCTTAGTCAGTTATCAATTGTTAGTGTTGCTCATGTTGAGGATGATAAGAAGCAATTAGTCCGCGATGTTCATAGATTTTCCCGAATGGGTGTTCGTTTCGTTGAACCTAATGAAGGTGGTATAGTTGTTCATAATGGTTCCGAATCGTCTTTTGTATCAGATGTGAAGGCTAAGGAAGATCTTGATCCGGTATTAGTTGACTTGAAGAACTTGGTTTACAAAAAAGATATTGAGGCTTTCTCCCATAAGGAAATGGTGTTCTTTGATATCAAGGTCGATTATGTGTTCCAAATATTGATGAGTTGAGGAATTTGATTCTAACAGAAGGTCACAGTTCTCAAGATTTATTTACTAGGAGCCACCCAGATGTACCATGATTTGCGAGAGGTCTATTGGTTGAATGGGATGAAGAAGGATATTGCGGAATTTATGGCTAAATGTCTGAATTGTCAACAATTGAAAGTTGAGCCTCAAAAACTGGGTGGCTTGGCTCAATACATTAGTATTCTTACATTAAAGTGGGAAGATTTGAACATGGATTTCATTACGGGTTTACCCTACACTTGTCGACAATTTGATTTGATTTGGATCATTGTGGACCGAATGAAAAAATCAACTCACTTCCTCCCCATTAAGACTTCATTCTCATTGGAGGATTATGCCAAACGTTATGTTAGGGAAATGGTAAGGTTACATGTAGTACCTTTTTCCATTATATCTGATCGATGTACTCAGTTTACATTTCAATTTTTGAAGTCATTTCAGAAAGGCCTAGGTACTCAAGTAAAACTAAGAACGAATTTTCATCCTCAGATCGATAAACAAGCCGAACGTACAATTAAAATTTTGGAAGACATGCTACGAGCATGTATGATTGATTTCAAGGGAAATTGGGATCATTATTTAACTTTGATAGAGTTTGCTTATAATAATAGCTATCATTATTGCATTGGGATGACATCGTACGAGGATCTTTATAGTAGGAGGTGTAGGTCTCCTATAGGTTGATTTGAAGTTTGTGAGGTCGCTTTAATAGGGACTGATTTGGTGCATGAGTCGATAAAAAAGGTTCGACTTATTGGCGAGAGGTTGAAAACAGCTGAAAATCGATAAAAATCTTATTCTAATGTTAGAAGAAGAGAACTAGACTTTGATGTTGATGATTGTGTCTACTTGAAAATTTCACCCATGAAGGATTTAATGAGATTTGGAAAAAGATGGAACCTTAGTCCTCGGTATGTGGCCCATAACATATTTTGAGGCGTATTGGCAAGGTTGCTAATGAACTTGAGTTTCCTAATGATTTAGCATCGGTACAGCCTATATTCCATATCTATATGTTGAAGAAGTGTGTTGGGGATCCAACGTCCGTAGTGCCTTTAGAACGTTTGTAAGTTACGGAAAATATTTCTTATGAAGAGGTTCCGGTGAAGATTTAGACTGACAGGTTTGGAAGTTAAGGAATAAGGAAGTTTCCTCTGTGAAGGTTCTTTGGAAGAATCAATTAGTTGGGGTGCTACTTGGGAAGCTGAAGCCGATATGATGTCCCGGTATCCTCATTTGTTTCCCTCTACTCCTACTCTAGCTTGAGTTATTAGTTCCGCATGGTTCATTCTATTGGATTCCTGCGTTTTAAGTCATCCCCGTGTTTCCATATGCATGCATGTTCATGAAAACTTGATTTTGTTCATGAAAACTTGATTTTCATGTTAGCTAGGAGTGATTCTCCATGTTTATGTGCATTTTAACAAAAAAATTACATTCATGTCGGGTTGTTAGTTTCCCTGCTACTCTATTCATGCTAGTTTGAGTCTCATTCGAGGATGAATATTTCTAGGAGAGTGGATATTGTAACACCTCGTAAGTTGGAAAGTCAAAAAGAAAAGAAAGATGCAGAAATTTGGCTGAAATACTAAACTACATGTCGTATATACAGACCGTAGGAAGTTTTATGGGCTGTAGAAAGGCAATCGTAGAAGTTTGGGTTGAGTTTTGGAATTTAAAGTTTCTGATGTTTGACTTACAACTTGACAGAACAAACTGTAGGATGCTTGAAAGGTCGTAAGACTGATCCATAGGATTGATTTAGAGATTTGATTTAGGACCTCAGTTCCACAGAAGTATTTTATGAAACGACGTTTGTTAAACAGGTTGTAGGGTGGGTTTGTAGAAGGGTTCCAGACTTAGTGAAATTTTGGAGTTAAACTTGTGTTCTATGGGTGAGGTTTACGGATCGTAAAAACTTTGACGGACCGTAGAATGGTCTCGTGGAAAATGATTGAATTTTTAGATTTCTAAAGTTAGTTCTATGGTTGACCAGGACAGGCCGTAGGTCAAAACCGTAGGGTTGTCCGAAAACTATTTTAAAAGGGTATTTGGGTCTTTTCCTATGAACCAAATACCTATACTATATTGTCTTACCCATGTTTCTACGTCCTATAACTACCCTTCTACCCCAAAAGTTTCCCAAACTCTCTCACTCAATCAAATCCCTTTCAAAGTTTTCTTCAAAAATCCTCTCTCTAGATCAAAAAAGAAGAAGCTAGGAGTTTCAAGTCAAGTCTCATTTTCCCCCATTGATTCTACGCTTTTTCCCTCAAGGTATGTAAGGCTTCATCAATGGATCCCATTCACCCATTGAGCCCCAAGGTTTCTCAATTCTTCAAGCCAAATTTCAAATCAATTGATTAGGTTTTCATTCAATTCTTCATGGGTTCAATTTGTTTGATTTCAATTGTTTAATTTTGATCTTATTATGATTCTTTTAACCCAAATACATGCTTTCCAATTGGTTTTACATGAACCCATGCATGACACATGATTTTTGACTCTAAACCCTAAATTGCATGTATTTGAAGAAAGTCTATGAATCTATGAATAATGTTGTTATTGAATTATGTGTGATTTATGAAAAGAAAGGTTTTATGATCTAGGTTGCTTTAGGATGAGCATCGATGAAAATGTGAAAGGTTTTCTCACATTTAGGAATCATGATGGGTGAAACGTTTTCTCACTTAGACTTGATTCAAGATTTAATGAGCTTACTCTATGATTTTAAGCTCGGATTAGTATTTGAATTGTGTGTTTCCATGTATGATGATATCTTTATAAAAATTAGTATTCTGTTTGGATTTAACTTAGCATCGAGAGAACTTTGAGGTGGAGGCCTAAAAATAGGGTAGTCTCTAGTAGCAACCTCTAGTTCCAAACTACATGCCTCTGTAGCTTTGCCTAGTGGATCCATTTTAGAAATATTGAATGATACGGAGCTCTACGTTAGCAAGTAGTCTCTCTATTTTTGGTGTGAGGGTTACACTGAATTTCATATTATAGCTCACATGGACTTATTATCTGTTAATGGTGAATATCTCACAAATGAACTATCTTTTCTTCAAAAGTATTTTTCAATGCTTTTCCTATGATTTTCAAGTATGCATTGACCTTGTTCATGAATTATGATTTCTCTTTAAAGGTTCTTATTTTTTTTTACTTGGTCATGAATATTATTCTTCAGATCACCATATTATCATGTTTTACGTTTTCATGCATTTGCCCATACATAGTACACCATTGTATTAATGTATATTTGTGCCTATATTATCTCATAATATAGTATCAGACGCTCCTCCACCCAGACACACTTAGGTGGATTGCTCCGCTATCGACTACGTCGATTGGTGAGTCCTCATAATTCAAGGGAAAGGTCATGGATACTCTTAGTGCTTGATGTCTTTTCAGTTTTCAGATTATGTTTGTGACCTAGGGGATTGTCCTAGTCACATCTATGATAGTAGAAGTCTAATGTAAGACTTAGTAGTATTCCGCGTATTCTCTTATGTACTATGTTTGTATATTTAATGTATCTTATGGGTTTAGACTTACATTGCCTTGATATTATTTACTATATTTCTTTTACGTCGTGCTTATGTCAAGTGGCTTGTATAGGGCCTACTGGGATCCTATTAGCCATGTCACATCTAAGGTATACTTTGAATCGTGACAATTTGACAACCTTCTATATTTAATCTAGTTACAACAATAAAAAGAACCAACAACCTTTATGCAGCCTTAAAACCATAAATTTTCTAACAACGTAGAAAAAAATTCCAAACTATATATGCATAGAAACTCCAACAAGTGATCTCCCATACCTAAAAAAAAATATTTCAATCAATTTCTATCAAGAAAGACAGTTGAAAATGGATAGTATATGGTAAAGTCCAACTATGATTTTGGAGAGCCTAACCAATAAAGCTGAGTCGTTTTCCAGTAAATTCTTGATGTATCTAATTAAAATGCTAGAATTTGAACGGTTTTTTGAAAAAGCATAGTTCAAGAAGTAAATTTTGTTCCCAGTGAATTTTTCATCTATATTATTTATGGACAAACGAGGTCTTTTCTCACTCATTCTAGTTTTTCTACCATAGATTTCATTCATGGACATTAATATTGATGGTTAACCATTCACGATAGTTGATCATGACATTTTCCTTACATTCTCCTTTCAATTTCCCATGCTACACCACCCGAAAATGTCACGACCTAACCCTAGTCCTGCTACTCCTACTGTGATTAATGAGTATTAACCTACATTGAATCTAGTTATAACCACGAAAAGGTCTATCCCCTTCAAGCAGTCTTGAAAAATCTAGCTTTTCTAGAAACGTAGACCAAGTTCAGACTAAGAGTAGAAACTCCAAGCAATGATCTCTGAGGTCTAATAAAAGTATTTTCAATCAATTTCTATTAATGTAAACACGATGGAAAACTGATAGGTCATGGTAAAATGGACTAAAGAAAAAATATTAGGATTAACGTGATTAAACATGGTTTAATTTAGCAATTATAAAGGATAATATACTCGAAGCCTCCGAGAGAGGGAGAAGCAGACTACAGTTTTCAAACATCTTCGATCTCTTATGACAATTAGAAAGGAGATTTGTTATAGATTATTTTTAGGCGAACAAAAATTATTTAAGTATCAGTTACTATGCTGAAGAAAAGTTTAACACAAATACAAATACTTGATTTGAGTATATTTTCAATATGAAGCTAAGTCATAAAAGTATTATTAATAGCGGAGGAGTTTTACTACAACTTTATTAATTCTACTTTATATTCTTTATTAAATTTGACAACAATAAAATATATGTCGTAAACAAAGATTAATTTAATTACATGCGATGCGCTAGTTTTATCGCTTAAAGATATATTAAACCTTTTGATTCATATAGGACAACGAGATAATCAGAAGTAATTAATTTTTAAATACTTATTCCACCGATTTTTTTTTGGATGAAAACATTTACTAATAAAGAATTTAACCCCTATTAATTGCTTTGAATCATTGAGACTTTCATATATAAGGAGATACATATTTTTTTTATTTTGCATACATACTTAATAAAAAGACATAAATTTAATTAATTCTATAAATTAAAAATGTTCAAATATTATATATGTCTAATAAAAATTAAACATAAGTATATCTACCTACAGAGAGTAGGAAAAATTCAGGATATATGAAAAATAATATTCAACAACATATCAAATCTTACACATATAATACTATTGACTAAGGAATAGTACATAAGTTTTTCTAGTAAAAGAAAATAACTTTAACATATCACTAGAACAAATAATATAATAATAAGACCATATAAATGATCATAAATTTTAAAAAGTATAAAATATTCTGTGAATAACATTGACTCAACAATAAAGTACAAAATGCCCAATCAAAATAATTTTTTGGGGTGTCCATCATTCTTCTCTCAAACATTGCCATTAGCTTCTATTGATTGTTTTTGTTCATGGAGTTGTTTCTTTCTTTCTGTAACTCTTACCTTCTTGAGTTCAACTAGATTTATCATACCTTTAAGTTCTTCAACATTAAGTTCATAGAAGCTCTTTCCTTTAACTATTTCATTGACCAACGATTCCTGTTTTTTCTCCTCATTCTTTTGCTTCATTGCTATAATGTTTTCTTCTCGGGACATCACCATATTTTTAAAATAGGTTTCATGGGTAACTTGATTACTCATCCTCACAATTTCGATATAACATAAATTTTTCTTGAATTTTTTGCTAACTTGAATTTGAGAGAGAATAAAGTAACTTTTTCTAAATAAAAGATAATAAGCTAAAGTTGTAAATCGAATATAGTTGATAGCTTATGTGGTATCTTGAACAGGCTTGTTATCTCTTTATAAAGGAGGTAGTTTCTATCACATATTCTTAATTCCCTATTATTCTCAAGATTCCTACTAGTTATATTTTTGAATTAAAAAGGGAACACTTTTTTTGGGAGAGAATAGACAATCATAGAGAAAGTTAAATGAGGAGTAGGGATTTATTATAGATCCCTAAGAATATTATTATTTCCATATAATTAATTCACTTTTTCATGTATTTTCTTAAAATAACTAAAATCAAACTATGATATTGAAATGCATAGTCCATCATGCAGATTTGATTCCAAATAAATTCTTTGTGTATTTTCTTAAAATGCTATTAGTCAAACTATAATTTTGGAAAGTCTGGTCAATGATTTTAATCTAGTTTCAAGTAAATTCTTTATGTATTTTCTAAATATGTTGAAAGTCCAATAGTGATTTTAAAAAGCATACTACATGAAATAAATTTGGTTCCAAATATATTCTTTATGTATTTTCCCAGAATGCTAAAAGTCCAACTATGATTATGGAGAGCGAAATTGATCTGATTTCAACTATATTCTTTATGTATTTACTAAAAATTTCAATATTTAAATTGATAATTTGAAAAGTATAGTCCATGAAGTAAATTTAGTTTCAAGTGAATTTTTCATCTATTTTATATATAGAAAAGTGACATTTCTTCTCTCTCAGACTAGCCTTCTTACCCTAGATTTCATTCATGTATATTTTAGCTGATTATTAACCATCCATGAAAGTTGATCATGACATTTTCCTTATATTCCCTTCTCAATTTCTCATGCTATGCCATCCTCAAAGGTCTCGACCTGATCCTAATTCGTCTCGTACTCTGATTAGTGGTTCTTCAACCATTATTTCACAACCTTCTTCATTTAATCTAGTTACAACCACCAAAATACCTGTCTCCCTTCAAGCAATCTTAAAATCATCATTTTTCTGACAACGCATACGAAAGTTAAAACTAAATATGCATAGAAACTAAATATGCATAGAAACTACAACCTATGATCTCCCATACCTAAAAAAATATTTCAACCAAATTCTATCAAGAAAGACATGGGGAAAATGGATAGTATATGGTAAAATGAACTAAATCAGAAATGATATGACGAATGTGATTAAAAACAGGACCTAGTGTTGCAATTAAAAAGGAAAATTGACTTCAAGTCTTTGAGTGAGGGAGAAGAAGTCTATAGTTTTCCAACATATTGTCTCTCTATTGACTATTAGAAATGATATTATTTATTCGATATCATTTGACGGAAAAAATATTTATGCACAGTGTCTATGATGAAGAAGAATTTCATATTAGTACAAATATTTGATTTGAGTACATTTTGAATATAAAAATTAGTCATGAAAGCATTATCACTAGCGGCGGAATGTTACTATCACTTTTTTAATTGGTAATCTACATTCTTGTTTCAATTTGGCATAACTAAGGAGGAATATCTCAAAAAAAATATTATTTAGTTACATGTGATACCCAGTTTTATCGCTATAACATATATTAAAATATTTTATTCGAATAACACAACGAGATGCTCAGAAGTAATCTCTTTCAAAATAGTTATCCCACCTAAGGAAACTTGAATATAAACATTTACTAATAAAAACTTTCAACCTTACTAGTTGCTTTTGTTCAATGATATGTTCGTTCATATATAAGGAGATACATATTTTTTGTTTTCCAAAAGTATATAATAAAGAGACATTAAAGTTAATTAAATCTATAGATCTAAATGTCAAAATAATATATGTATCTAATAAATGTTAAACTTAAGTTAATCAATCTAGAGAGAGGAGGAGAGAGTGAGGATATGTGACTAAAAATAAGAATAAACAACCTATCAAAATCTTTTATATATATATATATATATATATATATATATAATACTATTGACTGAACAATAGTAGATAAATTTTCTAGAAAAATAGAATAACTTTAACGTATAACTAGAAGAAACAACTTTATAATAAGAATAGATATGATAAAAAAAATATTTTTAAAAAATAAAATATCACGTAAATAACATTAACTCACCAATAAAAAGTACAAAATGCATAATAAAAATAAATATTTGGGGTGTCCATCATTCTTCTCTCCAGAAATTTCATTACCTTCTATTGACTAATTTTGTTCATGAAGTTGTTTCTTTCTTTCTTCAACTTTTTCCTTCTTAAGATCAACTAACTTTATAAGACCTTTAAGTTATGTAGCATCAAGTTCACAAAAATTATTTCCTTCAACTACTTTTGTAATGACCCTTGAGGTCATTTCTGTATTTTGTATACTTTTACTATTTCCCCCTTCTCATAACTTCTTTATCACTTTTGTATGGTGCAGGGTAAGGTGGCACACTTCTCAAGGTGCTTGGTTGAGTTTGGTGTGAGTTTTTGAGTTTTGGAGGCTTAATGCTCGAAAGAGTTGACTTTTGTCCACATCTGGAGATTCTGATGTCAAATCTGAATTCCGTCAGTTCATAAGCTTTGGAAGGGTCATTTTGGTCTAGTGTGATGATCGGTGTGGGTTTCGAGGGTTTCATTTGGAGTTAGTGTGATTAGGCATTTTAGACGAACTTTGGTCAATTTTCTTGGTAAATGTGCTAGAAATGGAATTTCATCATTGCAGTTAGCTCCGAAATACCATGTTTGATTTAGAATGACCTATGGTTCGGTTCTTGAGTGTCACGACCAAAAGTATACCCTATACGTAACATGGCGTATAGAACCTTGATAGGGCCTACACAAGCCACTTATCATACATCATACAAGATAATAGAAATAAAGATTTCAAAGAACAGTGGTATATCATAAAATAGTTTTGACAAAAGTGGAAGTCTAAACAAATATGGTTCACTTTGTATGTATATCGATTACCGTCAGTTTAATAAGATTACCATTAAGAATAAGTATCCTCTTCCAAGGATAGATGACTTCTTTGATAAACAACAAGGAACAAGTTACTTCTGTAAGACTGAACTCCGGTCGAGTTATCACAAATTTAGGGTGAAAGAGGATGACATTCTGAAAACGGCTTATTAACTCAATATGGCCACAATGAGTTTTTGGTGATGTCCTTTGGCTTGACTAATGCTCCGGCCACATTTATGGATTTGATGAATAAGGTGTTTAGATAATACCTCGATATGTTTGTGATTGTATTCATTGATGATATCTTGATCTATTCAAGGAGTGAAGACGAGCATACCGATCATTTGAGGATTCTGTTGCAAGTCCGGAAGGACCAACAACTCTTTGTAATCTATAGTAAGTGCGAGTTTTTTTTAAGATTCGTGGCTTTTCTTGGTTACATTGTTTCCAGAAAGGGCATTGAGGTAGATCCTATGAAGACGGATGCGGTTAAAAGTTGGCTTAGACCTCAATATCCCTCATATATTAGAAGTTTCTTGGGTTTAGCCGGTGACTATAGAATGTTTGTCGAAGGATATTCCTCGATTGCCTCTCCATTGATGATATTGACCCAAAAGAAAGTTAAATCCTTATGGTTGGAAGCAGGTGAAAAGAGTTTTCAGGAATTGAAAGATAGACTTACTTCTGTTCCGGTGTTGACTTTACTGGAAGGAACAAATGGGTTCGTTGTTTATTGTGATGCTTCAAGTATTGGGTTAGGATGTGTCCTTATGCAAAATGGGAAATTTATTGTCTATGCCTCAAGGAAACATAAAGTTCATGAAAAGAACTATCTCACCCATGATTTAGAACTAGCGGCAGTTGTGTTTTCTTTAAAGATGTGGTGGCATTATTTATATGGTGTGTATTTTGATGTCTTTACCCACCACAAATATTTGAAATATGTTTTTAAACAAAAGAGTCTAAATCTTCGTCAAAGAAGGTGGCTTGAGTTATTAAAGGATTATGATATGATTGTTCTCTATCATCCCAACAAAGCGAATGTGGTGGCGGATGCTGATGAGTTAGGAATTTTGACTCATTTAGGGCTTATTAGTCAATGATCTAGTGTCCTCAATGTCTATTTTACGCTCATAACTGATGTTAATATGTTAATATGCAGCAATGAAGGCTTAAGAGTGAGGCAAGGACATTATGACGCAAAAAGGAGTGGAAAAGTTGAAAAAGTTGAAGAAAAGAGAAGGTGGCGTTCGCAAAAGCCACTCGGCAACTCGCCGAGTGGGCCTCCAGCTCGCCTAAAGTTCCAGTGAAGTAGCCCATGGACCAAACCAACTTGGTGAGCAAAATGGTGATTCCGCGTTGCGCTAAATGGGTCGGCGATAGAGATCAAGCTCGCCAAAATTTCCAGAACAATTTGATGGAGGAGCCAAGACAAAAGGCGAGAACAAGAGCAACTCGGCGGATAGACGAACGGGTCGGTGATCCCGGCTTAAATCGCCGAGTTGATTACGTGCAGAAATTTTGGAAACGTATAAATACAACTTTTGAAAGAGGAAAAGGAGTTCGCACACTGTTTACTTTTGGGTTTTTTAGAGTCTTTACATTTTTTACTTTGCTTAACATTCTTAGGGGATTTTGGAATTTAAATTTAGAGATTGTAAGATTTTAGCTTCGATTCCAACATTTGGGTATTGCAGATCGTTAGCCATTCAGATGGAAAATTTTGTTGTTAACGATTTCTCACTTTTCACTACGCTTAGCTAAAACTCCTTTACCTTAGGGGTGTGATCATCTAGCCGAATGCGTTAATTAGCTAATGGGTGTTATTAATTGTTGATTTTAATGTTGTTTTGAAGTGGGTTCATTTATTTGTTCATGTTTTAATTGATGAATTAAAGTTACAAATTCAATTCTAGTTTAGCTCTCTATGCTTGTTTGAGAAAGAAGTGATAGAGTAGAATGATTGATTGATAGTTGTATTTATTGCGTCTTTAAAATCTAGCTTGAGAAAGTGGGTTTGATTGCGTCTTTACAAATCCAGCTTGAAATAGTGGGTTAATTAAGGAAATGGGTTGTTTGGTAGTGTTAAGCTTGATGAGGTTCGAGAGAACTCACTTGAAACATGATAGTTGATCAAGAGATGGCTATTCTAATCATAACCTAGCCTAATGGAAGCAATCGTCCCTACCGTCGTAAAATAAGAGCACCTGGCTTCTCCCATTCACAAGGACTCGAATCTATGTTCAAGCATCACATGCCAGCTGATGTGATCACCATCATAGGCACTCAAGATATTGTGTCTGGAGAGGAGGATAGATAGGACTACTAGTTGCTCGATCAGGACCCTAGCTATATTGCGAGCCAAAAACCCAATTTATACGCACCCTTTGTTTATTTAAGGAGATTCTATCCTCGTTGCCTTTGTTTTCACGGTCTCATCACTTAGTGGTCTGGCATGCATTTAAACAGGTTGACCCTGGAAACCACTTTCTTAAGTATGTTGTACTAGGGGACAATGTAGGAGGATGCTCGTGTATATGAATTTTTTTTTGTATTGGGCTTTTTCTTTCCTATCAGAAATCTATGATTTCCCATCAAGGTTCAGTTGTGAATTTGCAAAGAGGTTCAGGGTTCGTAATTTGATGGCACTAATGGCAAAGACCGTCTGGCAAAAATGCCACCCCTTGAGATTCAACAATTTCAAGAAATTAGTAATTACCCATTACACAAAATTAGCAGTCGAATGATCATATTCCTAAGGTCCAATCTCTAGTTGTTTACTTCTCGTGTTAAGCAATCTGTCATAAATTGGTTACTAATCCTATCCATTTGATATTAATCGTTCAAACCTTGCGAATTGTTTTCATGTTATGAAACCTTTACTTCTACAAACGGTTAGGACACACTTTTACTTCTTAACTGAATTCCTTATCGTATCACTCCCTGTGGGATTGACCCCACCTCTTAGTTGAGTTTATCTTGTTAGTGACCGCCTACACTTAGAATTGGATAAAAGTGTAGCTAAGGATTATCAAAAATGGGGCTGCTGCCGGGGAGTGGTGTTTAGAATTCTTTCATTGAAGTGTATTGGTGAACTAATTTTATTGTAGTTGAATTATCTTATTTTTTCTCTTTGTGATTGCTCCAAAATAGGTGAAGAAATGAGTGTGAACGGGAGCAATGCAAGTCAGCTTTGGAATAATGATGACATCAGAAACTTGCATGATGCCAATGAGGATCAGCTAGGAAGTGCGGGTGCTATTTGATTGCCCCCAACTGTGGGCAATGCGGTGTTTCATGTGACCAGCATTATGTTTTAGTTGTTGCAAATGAAAGGTCTCTTTGGAGGGCTTTCTCATAAGGACCCTCATAATCACATTCAAAATTTCGTGGATGTGTGTGGACCGTTTTCCTTCAAGAACATCACCCAAGAATCAGTATGACACTGTTTGTTTCCCTTCTCTCTAATGGGAGAAGCAACGAAGTGGTTGACCAAACTACCAAGGGAATCGATCACCTCTTGGGAGGAGCTCACGGAAGTGTTCTAAGAAAGATTTTTCCCTCCCTGGAAGATGGTTAAGTTGAGGGATAATATTCAGAACTTCAAGCGGATTGATGGTGAGCCCATCCATGAAACATGGTTGAGGTTCCAAAAGTTGTTGCTTTAATGTCTGACTCACGGGTTGCTGGACAATGTGTTATTGCAATATTTTTATCGGAGTCTCAACACGGTCAACAAAGGTATCACTGATCAACTCATTCGGGGTGGAATCATGAGACAACAGTTTGATATAGCTTCAGCCTTGCTTGATGAGATGAATAAAATTAATCGTGCATGGTACACAAGACAAGATCAGGTATCTCCTTTGAATCTTGGGCTAACAAAGGAACGAATGGAAAAGAACCAACAGCGAGATGAAAACATGGCTAAGATGATGACCCAAATGGACCTATTGATGAAGCATGTCATGGGAAGTGGTTTCAAGGCTGTGAATGCGGTTGGTACTAATAGTGGTGTAAAACCTGATGATGCACACTTTTAGGCCAAGTATAACGAAGAGGTGTAGTTCTTGTCTCACCAAACGATGGTTTTTCATTCGAGCTATCCAAGGACGGACGAGAATCTAGGTTGAATAGAGATCGCGATGATGGTTGGAGAGATCGAGATCGCGAATGGCGTGACCTTGCTGCAAATTAAAGAGATAGAGATGGTGACAAAGATCGCTATGTGCCTCCTCATGAACGTCAAAAGTCGAAGGAACCAAAGGCTGATCATGAAATCTTCCCGACCGAAGATATGCTTGCTTGTATCTTGAACAAGGTTGAAGGGTTAGACAAGGTGCTCAAGGAGATGAAAGCTGATGTCTCATCTCTAAACCAAATGGTTACATCACACTCAGTTTCCATTAAGCAGTTTGTAACGCAGATGGGTTAGATTTTGTCTTATGTAAACCCTAGACCGAAAGGGGGTCTCCCAAGTTATACTTTGGTAAACCCAAAAAATGATGCATGATCACATGGCCACGTCATGCCACGACGTTAAATAACGCCCTTCTTGGGAGGCAACCCAAGGTTTACTTTATGTCATTTGAATAACATTTGTTGGATGTGCAGGCGGAAATTCAAATTTTGGGAGGAAAAGGCAAATAGGCGAGCTAGTAGCTCACTCGGTGAGCCCGAGCTCTCTCGCCTTTTAAAACTAATGGAAGGGCCAATGTTCTGTACATTTTGGTGGGCCAAGTCCACTCGGTGACTCACCGAGTGGATCAACGAAGTTAGTAACCACACCGATCAAGGCGCGAACTAAAGGGTCATGACCTTTCAACTGTTTTAAATTCAAAAAAATTCATTATTTTGAACTTTTCAACTCCTGTGCTCTCTCAAACAAACTCTAGATTACATTTTTAGTTTAAATATCGTTAAATTCCTCGCGTGTGATCAGAATCTGAAGTGTTTATTTTTTCTCTCTCATTGCCTTAGTTTTTCTTTGTCTGCTTTTGAGGTTTGTGTCTCGAGTTTGCCTTTAACTTATGATTCATTCTAAGCATGCTATTGAGTAGTTAATGGATCTATTGTATGCTTCGATTGTATTCCTAGTCTCTTGTTAAAAGCTTATTTGTAATCGAGCATGTTGGATAATTGGGTTAGCCTAAATTAGTTGATTTTTGAGTTCGAATTGCTAATATGTGGTTGTAGCATGTTGGGTTTTTAGTGGGTGAAGTCTAAGTAACCTGAATTCCACCAAACAACTTAAATTTTCCCAATGATGGATTGGGTGACATCACCCTTAAGGATTAAATTGTTGTTTGGTTGAATTTCGACCGATTGGGGGAAGTCTGAGTACCCCAGCTTAAATATGCATAGTGGGTAGGCTTGAATTGCGTAGAATTGGGTTTGAATTTGATTGTCGTGGGCTGTTAATTGAATATTGAAAATTGGGATGGAAATCTCGCACGTTGGTCCATTTGGAGAGCTTAGTCGAGTTCGTCGAGTTACTCGGTATTTCGGCGAATGACCCCTCAATCACCTACTTGACTTGAATTATTGTTGAATTGTTCTGTAATTTTCAGCGATATGCATGTGCTCGCCGAGTTGACTTGGCGCCTCGCCGAATAGCCTTAACCTCTCCTTCTTGAAGGCAATTTTTTGTTAAATTATTCTGTGATTTTCTGCGAGCCACTTTTACTTCGCCGATCAAGTTCGGTGACTCGCCGAATGACTTTTTGCCTCGCCGATTTGTGCTAAATTGTTGATGTTTTGTTCTGTTACTTTCGACGAGCCATTTCATGCTCCCAAAATGATATCGGCATCTCACCGAGTTAATTGGTGAGATATTCTGCAACTTTTTGAGAATTGATATTTTGCTAACCCTATGCAACTATATGTACTTCGTTGATGTTTATCTACATATATGGCTAGACCAAAGTTTCCATTGAGAGGACCAACACCCCGAAAGAAAGAAAAAGGGGTAGTTATTCCATCGGAGGTTACACCTCCCCGTGTTACCCGAGCTAAACCTCCCCCTACTAATGTAAAGGGAGAAGGGAAGAATAAGGTGGTGGAGAGCTTGAGTTCACAATCCAGCTCATCAGACAACATGGGCATCAATTCTACTCACCTCACCACTTTGGGGTCTGAGAGGGAGGAGGATGTGGGGTCCAAAATCTCTATTCACACACTGGATGGGAGTTTCTCAAACGGAAGCGATCATAGTTACGGTCTAAAGCAAATCAGGATCCAGCATGACTTCTAACACTCCCGACATCCCTAGTACATCCAGCTTCGGCATCAGTACAGGCACCTCTAGTGCCACTGGATCCAACACCTCCTCCTAGATCTATGAACCAACTAAAGACAGTTGGCTTGAGGACCATTCTAGAGAAAAAAGAGATTTTCCACAGATGGTGTGGTGGACAGGTATCCGGTTAGTGTCCTTGATTTGCTCCTCAATCCATATACATGAAAATCAAGGCATTAACATCAGTTTATAGCATAAATTAGGCATTTGAGGACACTAAATCTATCAAAATAAAGCCCTAAATGAGTCCAAATCTCAGACTCATCAGTCTCAGCCTATGGATGAGGTCTCTCCACAGCCATCCAGTGTTGGAGGAGAGGCAGGAACTGATGCTCAGATTGAGGCTACTCCAGATATACAGAGTGCAGCTCAGGCTTAGCCTGATAGGGGGATCTTCACTCTCCTTCATATTTATTTACTTTTGATACTCCTTTTTGCTCACATTGAGGACACTGTTTAGTTTTTTGGTGGGGTGAAGGTACTTTGATACCTATCATCTTAGTTGTATTTTATTTTATTTTGGGATATTTTGTTGTTTTTTTTTGTTGTGTTTGGATAAAAACTGCTCTCTTTGGTGCTTGAATGTAAATGAATGTGGTTTTATCTCATTGACACCTCTATTGATTTCTTGATTTCTTGATTTTTGATTTGTTTTTTATGTTCTCTTGTACATTTGAGTGTCGGTTGTGACCAATACCGATGACTTGAATAGTGCTCTTGATGAGCAATATGTTGTGTAAGTCCAATGAGGAAATTTGAGTTGCATAAGTCTTGTGTGAACTCTTAGCATCTCATTGTGACTAGCCGAATTATCGTAGTGAGTCTTACAATGACCATTGCACACGAGCTTAATTTGTATTGTCATGATCAATGATTGTGTTTAATGCCTTTTGTGGTGAGGTTTGCTTGAAAAATATGCATGGTGATATCTAGAACATGACCCGTTGGTCCGATTGAATAATTTTGGTGAATGAAGGAAATGATCTTAGGCATAAATTTTCGAGAGTGAACCTAACTGCTATACCTTTTGTGTGACCACCTTGTGAGTGTGTGAACCTATCTTGGCACCATTTCAGCCTACCCTTTTCTTTGGATGAAACATGAACAAAAATGACCTTGTCCTCCCCACATAAAACCATTTGGAAAGCATTGGTCTGTTTGAAAAGCCAACTTAGGCCAAAAGCCTAAGTTTGGGGTGTGGTAAGAATGAGGAAAGAAATTGAGCAAGAAGTTCATGAAATCCATCCTTAGAAACTTGTATTGAGCTTTAGTTTGCATTTGAAGTGAGCATTATGAGCTTGAACTCTATTTGATGATAGCTAGTCATAGTTTGAAACTTTTAGTGCACAATTAAACATTGCAGATGCATTCATGTTGAGTCTCAAGTAGCACTATTTGTAGACATCCCACTTGGCCTGATTGATCTTGTGTTTTACTTGAGGACAAGCAAAATTTTAAGTTGGGGGTGTTGATGAGTCGGGAATTTCGACTCATTTAGGGCTTATTAGTCAATGATATAGTGTTCCCAATTCCTATTCTATGCTCATAACTGATGATAATATGTTGATATGCAGCAATGAAGGTTTATGAGTGAGGCAAGGACATTATGACTCAAAAATGAGCGAAAAAGTTGAAAATGATGAAGAAAAAAGAAGCTAGAGCTCGCAAAATCCACTCGGCGACTTACCGAGTAGGCCTCCAGCTCGCCTAAAGTTCCAGTGAAGTAGCCCTTGGACCAAACCAACTTGGCGAGCAAAGTGGTGATTCAGCGACGTGCCGAATGAGTCAGTGAAAAAGATCAAGCTCGCTAAAAACTCCAGAACAATTTGATGGAGGAGCCAACCCAAAAGGCGAGAAGAACAGTAACACGACGGATCGCCGAATGGGTAGGCGATCCCGATTTACTTCGCCAAGTTATCTCTGTGGTGAAATTTTGGGAACATATAAACACAATTTTTGGAAGAGGAAAAGGAGTTCCCACACTGTTTACTTCCGGTTTTTTGAGAGTCTTTACATTTTTCACTTTGTTAACATTCTTAGGGGAGTTTGGAATTTAGATTTGGAGATTTTAAGATTTTAGCTTCGATTTCAACATTTGGGTATTGCAGATCATTAGCAATTCAGATGAAAAACTTTGTTGGTAACGATTTATTGCTTTTCACTATGTTTAGCTAAAACCCCTTTACCTTAGGGGTGTGATCATGTAGTCGAATGCGTTAATTAGCTAATGGGGGTTATTAATTGCTTATTTTAATATAGTTTTGAATTGGGTTCAATTATTTGTTTTTGTTTTAATTGATGAATTGAAGTTGCATATTCAATTCTAGATTAGTCCTCTATGTTTGCTTGAGAAATAAGTAATAGAGTAGAATGATTGATTCATAGTTGTATTGATTGCGTCTTTAAAATCTAGCTTGAGAAAGTGGGTTTGATTATGTGTTTACAAACCCTGCTTGAAAGAGTGGGTTAATTAAAGAAATGGGTTGTTTGGTAGTTTTAAGCTTGTTGAGGTTTGAGAGAAATAACTTGAAACATGATAGATGATCGAGAGATGGCAATTGTTATCATAACCTTCCCTACCCATTGAGATTCAACAACTTCAAGAAAATAGTAATTACCTATTACGGGAAATTTGCAGTCGACTGATCACATTCCTAAGGTTCAATCTCTAATTGTTTATTTCCTATGTTAAGCAATCTTTGTCATAAATTGGTTACTAATCCCCTCCATTTGATATTAATCGTTGAAACCTTGGGATTTGTTTTCATGTTACGAAACCTCTACTTCTACACACGATTAAGACACACTTTTACTTCTTAATTAATTATTTACAGTATCACTCCATGTGGGATCGACCCCAACTCTTAGTTTGTTTTATACTTTTTAGCGACTGCCTACACATAGAGTTGAATGAAAGTGTAGTTGAGCGTTATCAGATTCTCTTAATCGATTGAAAATGGGTAGTGTTGTTCATGTAGAGGATGGTAAGAAGTAGTTGGTTTGTGATGAACATAGATTGGCCCGTTTGGGTGTTCGGTTGGTTGACTACACCAAAGGCGATGTTATGGTCCTTAATGGTTCATAATCATCTTTTGTGTTGGAAGTGAAACCAAAACAAGGTCTTGACCTGGTGTTTATTGAGTTGAAGGAAGCAGTGCTGAAGAAGTCAGTTAAGGCTTCCTCCTAAGGGGGAGATGGGGTAGTTCAATATCAAGGTCGTTTGTGTGTTCTCAATGTAGATGACTTGAGAGGGCATAATCTTATCAAAAGCCCATATTTCTAGATATTCCATTCACCCGGGAGCCACCAGGATTTACCGTGACTTGCGGGAGATCTATTTGTTTAACGTGATGAGGAAGGATATTGCAGAATTTGTGGCTACGTGTCCTAATTGTTAGCAAGTTAAAGTTGAGCATCAAAAACCGAGAAGTTTGTCCCAAAATATCAGCATTCCTACTTGGAAGTGGGAAGATTTGATTATGGACTTCATTATTGGTTTACCCCGCATGCGGCGACAACATGACTCGATTTGGGTTATAGTAGATCGTATGACGAAATTGGCTCATTTCATTCCCATCAAGGTTTCTTATTTAGCGGAGGACTATGCTAAGTTGTACTTGAGAGAATTTTTTAGGTCACATGGAGTGCCCTTGTCCATTTTCTCCGATCGTGGTACCCAATTCACTTTTTAGTTTTGGATGTTTTTCCAAAAGGGGATTGGTACTCATGTTAAGCTTAGTACGGCCTTTCATCCGCAAACCAATGGGCAAGCGGAACGTACTATCCAAACTTTGGAAGATATATTCAGAGCTTTTGTAATTGACTTCAAGGGTAATTGGCATGATCATTTGCATTTGATTGAATTTGCGTAAAATAATAGCTATCACTCAAGCATTGGTATTGTTCCTTTTAAGGCTCTATAGGGTAGGAGGTGTAGATCTCCTATACGTTAGTTTGAAGTGGGTGAAGTTAATTTGATAGGTCTCGAGTTGGTACACGAGGCTATGGAGAAAGTTCGGCTTATTATAGAAAGGTTGAAAATGGCTCATAGTCGGCATAAGTCCTATACCGGTGTTAGAAGAAGGGATTGTGAGTTTGATGTGAATGATTGGGTCTATTTGAAATTTTAACCCATGAAGGGTGTAATGAGATTTGGAAAGAAAGGGAAGCTTAGTCCCCGTTATGTGGGCATATATCAGATTTTGAGGCGTATTGGTAAGGTTGCTTATGAACTTGAATTACCTAATGACTTGGCATCAGTGCATCCAGTTTTCCATATCTCGTTGTTGAAGAAATGTATTGGTGATCCGACATCTATAGTACCATTGGAGAGCATTGGCATAAAGGATAGCCTTTCTTATGAAGAAGTTCCGGTTGAGATTTTGGACCGCCATGTTCGGAAGTTAAGAAATAAAGAAATTTATTATGTAAAAGTTCTTTGGAGGAATCAGTTAGTTGAGGTTGCTACTTGGGAGGCCGAGGCCGATATGATATCTCATTTTCCTCATCTCTTTCCCTCCGTTCCTACTCTAGAATGAGGTATTTAGTTCCTCATGGTTTACTCTTTTGATTTCATGTGTCTTAGATAATCCTATGATTCCTCATTTATGCATGTTCATCAAAAGCTTGAATTTTGAGAAGATGAGTCAACTTGATTGATTTCTTCATGATTGTGTGCATTTGAGTATGAGTTGCATATAGACCTTATGAAATGACATGTTGAACATGCTTTAGCTTAGAGTTGATATTTCATCCTCGCATATGTGCATTCGTGTTGGGCTGCTAGATCTAGTTCCTACCCTCCTTATGTTGTCTTGGGTTCTATTCGAGGACGAATGTTCCCAATGGGGAGATATTGTAACACCTCGGATTTGAAAACAAGGAAAAATTACATGTTTCCTTAATCGGTACCAGTACCAACGGAACTACTGACGGTTCGTAGGTCAAACCATGGACTGTAGGTGGGAACCGTGGGTGGTAAGTTCAAATGAGTTGAAAATGTCAAGTCGCAGTACTCTTTTACAGTTCAACAGGACGATCCCTCGGTCATTGTATGAGTCGTAGGTAGGTCTCGTAGGTGAGTCCAACACTTAGAGACATTTTGAAGGTCAAGGTTGGGACCTATGGTTTGGATGTACGGTCCATAGGTGGACCCATGGACAGTACATGGGGTCCCGTCATAGGGGGTCCAAAAGTGTAGTGTCTAAACCCTACAAACGGTTGATAGGGACGGTCCATTGTTAGACCTACGGACCATAGGTCCAACTGTTGATGGGGTCTAGCAGTTATTTTAAAGGGGCTTTTGGGTCTTTTCCTAATTGTTTTAACCCAATACTATGTCGTTTAACCCTCTACCCTAAGCCCCATATAAACATTTTTACCTCCAAATCACCCAAATTCAATTCACTCTCTTAAATTTCTAAAAGTTGATCAAGTTCATCCTCTCAAATATTTCTCTCCTAAAGGAAGATGAAGAAGTTCGCGGTTTCAAGATCAAGTCTTCAATTAACCATTTGCTTAAGGGATTTGAACTCCAAGGTATGACAATCTTCACCTATGGAGCTCTTCCCTCTATAGGGTTCCTAAAATCCCCAATTTTGTAAAGTTAGATTCCCCAATCAAATTAGGATTTTTCTTTGATTGTCATATGTTCCTTTCAATGTTGATCCAATAGATTATTTTATATCTTTGTTACAACCCGAGCCTACACCCTAGACGTGGCCGACACTCGAGAACCATTAATGGTCCCTAAGCGAACTCTCATCCTAGCTGACTACAAGCAGAAAATGAACTTAAGCAAAATAATAGGCTTAAAAATGAATGAAATTTGTTAACCTCAAATACTCAACTCATAAAGTGTCAAAAATATAATCAACAACAATACTTATAGTTTGTAAAGCAACTCAAAAGAAAGTAAATACTGAAAAACTCCTCAAATCTATCTTTCTATGAAGCCTCTACTATTACAGAAGTTTATTTGGACAAGACCCATGAAATCTCAAAACTACTAATTGTAAGGTAAAGGTGAAGTCCTCTGGAATATAAGAAGGCTCAGCAAAGCTAACTGGAATGTCAAATGATCTCCACGAAGCACCTGTTGATGATCTTGAACACCTGTATCTGCATCATAAAATGATACAGGTTGAATGGCATCAGCACATTGAATGTACGAGTATGCAAGGAGAAAGTGAAACATAACTAACTGAACTGATAACAAGGGAAGACACTACTCACCTAAACTCAACTCCATTATGAAAGCAATAACAAAGATAAAATGTTTAAAGCTTCATAATAGACAGATGCTAACTCAAGGATGTATATAAAAATACAATAAACTCCAAAACAGTAGATATCAACTCAAAATGTAAAAAAATGCAATAACATACTCTTTACTCTTATTTGAGAGATTCTCTAACCGACAACCATCACTATGAGCTACGTGAAGATACAACATCTCACCCACACTACTAGAACTGTCCTATACCTTGCCGGGGTATAGGACACCTCAACTAAGAGGATCCACTAAGCTCGGCCCAAAGGAACTTTGAATTCATCTAAAAAGTATGATCAGGTACCCATGTTTGCACACATGGTTTATGAGGAATCTGAGTTTTCTAAACTCATCCTCATATCGGTGCTCAATACTACTCCTAATAATATATACTCATGCTCAATGTTTAAAAATATACTCTTCCTCTAGTTTGAGTTAATTGTTCAAACTATCCTCTTAAAAGAGGTAACTACTCTTGAAATATCTTTGAACTTATAACTCATTTAGCAATCAAATTTCTCTTTTATCAATATAAAATTGATACCTTTGGGAATACTTAGTTCCCTTATACTCTTACTCAATTCATACTTGAAATTTTTTTCTCAAAAATATATTGAAATCATATTGTAATATGATCATTGATGACTCGGGAAGTCATACTGCATAAACATTGATGGCATAACTAGATACCATACTTCTTAAACATTTATGGTATACTCGATTATCATACTAATCATGTTTTAGAAACTTTTTCTCAAAACTCATCTTTAATTCCTTAAAACTCAGTTTAAAACTCAAGTGTTGGCTTTAAAAAGCTTCTCAAGATTTATAACTCAATTAATAGGTGTCATGCGGAATTATGGACATGAACGACACAACTCAGGGATCTTAATAGCAATATGGAAACTCAGTACTCAGAACTCACGAACTCAAGGACTCAAGGACTCAAGAACTCGGAACTTAAAACTCAACGATACTACTCCTCTCAAGAATACTCAATTCATAGAGTTCATGCGGAATTATGTACATAACGAATCAACTCAAGGATCTTAATAGCAATATGGTAAGTAAGTACTCAGAACTCAAAAACTCAAGAACTCAAGGACTCAAGGACTCAAGAACTCAGAACTCAAAACTCAACGATACTACCCTTCTCAAGAATACTCAATTCATAGAGTGCATGTGGAATTATTGACATGAACGACTCAAATCAAGGATCTCAATGACAATATAGAACTCATGAGTATAACTCTTCTCATTCTTATACTTACTTCCTCAAGAATTTGTTCAAAACTATGGTTGATTTCAAAAGAATTCTCAAATTTGACTTAAAGGACCCTCTTGAACTTTCCGCTTAATCTCTCTTGAATTTGAAATCTAATTTAAGAGATATGATTAGGATATGTAGTATCTTTCAATGATTAATTAAAACTTAAAGAGTTAAAATCAAGGAAAGAAGGAAGACACGATTCAAAGGATCACATACTGAACGAAGAACAAAGCATAAAAAGGTCGGATGACTCAGGCGTAGTGGGCGCGCCGCGTACTGCTGGCGCATTCCCCAGCCCTCCTGATGCTATGGGGGCGCATTGCCCTAGCCCAAACCTAGAAATCCGATGAATTTTAGTGTTCAATTTTGGGTCCTAGCTCATCTAGAATCGATTGGTTTCTTCCAAAATTCTTTTGATTGACAAACCCAACATGAAATTTTCAAGATCTCACTCTAAATCTATCAAGAAACATCACTCATTCGTAAGACCCTCACCTCAACAACTCAAAACATCTATTGATAAAGAATGGAGCTAAAACTCAAGAACTACTCAAGAATCATTACATAAAAGATTTCATGGATTAATTAATGGAAGAAATACATGATTGGTGTGAGGATGAACAATTCCGTCACTATGGGAAACCTCACATACCCGGAAAGAACCATGTTCTGGCAAAAATCAACGAATCGTGAAGAACTCTTGAAAACTTCGCTTTTCTCCTCTTGAAACCTCGCTCTAAAAACCCTAAGTGCTTTGAACATTAATGGGTGATTAGAATCTGATTAGACCTTAATTGGGTCAGGAAAAACGTGTTAAGACAAGTGGAGAAAAGGAAAAGACCAAAATACTCTTTCCTAAAACGGATGGAAAGCCTTAAATGGAGTGGCTTTACTCAAACGAGCATAACTTCTTACTCAGAGTTTGGAATTTAGCAAACTTGGTGGCGTTGGAAAGAGGAATCAGAGACCTTCGATTTGATAGCTCATGGGCCACCTAATTCTGTATGTGCTACAATATATGGTCGATTGAAGTTGACCCAAGAAAAATTTCTTGGTGAAACTCAATCGCTTAGAAAGTTTTCAACTAGACTTTATGCTAGGGAATTCTAGTGACCTTGACATCTAAGAAAATTTAGAATCACTCGGTACAAATCTTATTCACTATAAATAATGACTCGAGTCTTAACTTAGAAATTTTTGGGATGTTACAATATATCCCTCTTTGGATCATTCGTCCTCGAATAACGACTGGACTGGGAATGGAAAGGGCTTATTCTTACTATATTCAAGCCTATCTCAAAATCATAAAGTACTTAACATAGGGTGATTATTCTGATCTAAATCACAAGATTCAGGTTTTATACATCTGTAGGAAATCTCATCCCAAGAACACTACTCCTTACTTCTACATCTCACCAACCTCGAGTCTTAATTAAGAACCACCTAATGTATTATGCCTTTATCCATACGCTACCAAAACCACATTCAAGCCTAGTACTATAACCACTCCATGGACTCCTACTAACAACTCCTAATAAGAATTCCTCATTCTCTTATCACTTCTAACAATAGAACTTTCATGCATTATTACGAGGAACTGACTTATTACTCATCGTAATACCTTATCTCCTTTTTCCTCCACATTCATAACCTTAGATGGAATAAATACACCAACACTATCACAATAAGAAAATAACAATCCTCGTTTCTATCATCACACCACTAATATGACCAACACCACTCTCAACTAAAAAGGATCACTAAGAGAGCTTTAGGGCGAAAGATCATAAGCACAATTCATTCGAGATATCTGATATAAGAATATCCATGGCATAACACTATGTTGATATACATTGAGAGTAAATCATGAATTTGTGAGATTTTGAAGCTCACATGAATAGGTTCATCTCATGAGGCTGATATTCATAACTTTATGGATTAAGCTTGAGATTAATGGGCTAAAGTGTTTTCCCCTCATTCTGAAAACTGAGGATAGATGTGGATCTCTATGAAGTGTATGAGCATAGGTCATGAACACAATTCTGATCTAAGAAACATCATGATGATGTTGTAATGACTGAACTCGAGGAAGACACAAGATTATGAACGGATTGATACATCCCTTTAACTCTTTCTGAAGACATCACTATCTGATTCTCAACACTTGACTTCGTTTCTCATCTTATCATCTCTCCCTTAGGTGTATCACTTACACTTGAAATCTATGGAACTATTCCATCATCTCTACACTAGTCTACATTTCCTTTACTCTAATACTAGGAAAAGGCTTGATCATGGCTACTGAACTCTGCATAAGCAGGTACTAAGACTCCTTCTAAGATCTCTTTCTAAGAGATTATATTAACCTCTTCTCATTAATTTATAAGGCTGCTTCGTCTAACTCTTAAATAAAAAGCTTACATCAGCATATTCCACATTGACATACAGCTCAAATATACGATCTAAGCACACATGGAAAATCATTAACTTAATTCAAACCTCGTCTGATTACATAAAATCTCGGGTACACCCCTTAATGTTCGTGTTACTCTTATGACTTAGCCACACTTAACTACTCTTATCTAAAAATTATACTCCCATATATGTACCACTCACATTCATTGTAACTAACCTCCTAATTCCTCATCTACTCTATATCAAACCTACAAGATCAAATCTCAAACTAACATCATCACTCTCATGTTTCCATCCTCTTGGTCACAACTCCTATCTCAAATTCAAGCTTAGTGTCTAGTTCTAGAAACAATTGTCAATATGATTGCTCACATACTATACTATCTTACAACAACTAGATGAAATTAAGAAACACTCGTCCACTAAGACCTCATGAAGAGTAATAATTATTTATCTCTTAGTCCACATACTTACATATTACTATCACATTCTGTCATTTTCACAACCTAAGTACCACTTACCCACTCACTACACATCATTGGCTACTAGTTCTATAACCCTCTGAAAATTATGGAGCTCTGACTTTCAAAAATCATAAGCCTAGATTAGATCTATCAGCTGATGAATACTCTGCTCTTCTATTCAACAACTATACTTGGTCTTCACTAACACAATAACACGTCGACATAAACTCATTTCTGGTTAAAATATAGTCTAACTCGTCCTAACCTGTAACTATTCCTATATCTTCTATCATGAAATCCACACAAAATTATTATTTTGTAGCCTACACATAAAGGGAAACTCCTCATTAATAACTTACTAGGTGCATGACTGCAACATCATAATTTACCTCATCACTACCCTTTCTTATATTACTATACCTCTGCATGCATTCTTCTAACTCTGGACACTTTTACTACTACTACTACATATAACATTGTAACTCATACTATATTTTTGAGTAAAAATACTATCCATGCTCTAAAACACACTTTCCTATAAGGGTCTCAACTGAAACAAGATTTAGAGAAGAGAGTCTGGGAGTACATCTCACTTTTAGCTCAAACGCACGATTCACATGAATAAGAGTGCATTCTTTCGAATATGAACACTTAAGCTCAATCACAAGCTTCTCTCTAGTCCCTCTACAGTATCATGACTTTCTCAAGACTTTTACTCAGAGTAACTCATCGATAAGGATCTGACTTTGCTTTTAAACTACCTAGAGTATGGGGGGTAGTTGAATGAATCTGAGAAATGCGTGAGTTTGAATAAGTTCCTTATGAAATAACTCTATTGCATGATTTAGAGTATGAAAGAAGGGAAACTTTTTCTAAATATTTATAGTCCCTTATTTATAGATGTGGGGGCCTCACAACCATAAATAAGATCATACTGACACACCTTCATAGACACCCTAGGAAACTTGAACTATGTTCTCTGATACCAAGTTTGTCACGACCTAAGCCTACACCCTGAACGTGGCCGACACTCGAGAACCATTCCTGGTCCCCAAGCGACCCCTCATCCTAGCTGACTACAAGCGGAAAACTAACTCAAGCAATAATAGGGTTAAAAATGAATGAAATCTCTTAACCTCAAATACTCAACTCATAAAGTCTCAAAATATAATCAACAACAACATTTATAGTTTGTAAGCCAACTCAAAAGAAAGTAAATACTCAAAAACTCCTCAACTCTATCTATCTATGAAGCCTCTACTATTAGAGAAGGATATCAGGACAACACCCACGACATCTCAAAACTAATAACTATAAGGTAAAGGTGAAGTCCTCCTCAATATAAAAAGGCTCACCAAAGCTAACTGGAATGCCAAATGATCTCAATGAAGCACCTGCTGATGATCCTGAACACCTGTATCTGCCTAATAAAAGGATACAGGTCGAATGACATCAGTACATTGAATGTACAACTATGTAAGAAGAAACTGAAACATAGCTAACTGAACTGATAACATGGGAAGACACTACTCACCTCAACTCAACTCCAATAGCAATAACAAAGATAAAATGTTTAAAGCTTCATAATAGACAGATGATAACTCAAGGATGTATATAGAAATACAATAAACTCCAAAATAGTAGATATCAACTCAAAATGTATAAAAATACAATAACATACTCTTTACTCTTATTCGGGAGATTCTTTAACCGACAACGTCCATCACTATGAGCTACGTGATGATACAGCGTCTCGCCCATGCTTCCAAAACTGTCTTATACCTTGCCGGGGTATAGGACACCTCAACTAAGTTGATCCACTAAGCTCTGCACGAAGACAATTAGGATTCATCTAAAAAGTATGATCCTGTACCCATGTGGACATACATGGTTTATGAGAAATGTGAGTTTTTTGAACTCATCCCCATATAGGTGCTCAATACTGCTCCCAATAATATATACTCATGCTTAATGTTTAAAAACATACTCTTCCTCTAGTTTGAAATAATTGCTCAAACTATCCTCTTAAAAGAGGTAACTGCTCTTCAAATATCTTTGAACTCGTACCTCATTTATAAATCAAAGTTTCTCTTTTATTAATGTAAAAACTGATACATTTGGAATACTTAGTTCCCTTATACTCTTACACAATTCGTACTTGAAAACTCTTTCTCAAAAATATATCAAAATGATATTGTAATATGATCTTTGATGACTCGAGAAGTCATACTGCATAAACATTGATGGCATACTTTTTTGTCATACTAATCATGTTTTAGAAACTCTTTCTCAAAACTCATCTTTACTTCCTCAAAACTCAGTTTAAAACTCAAGTGTTGACTATAAAAAGCTCCTCAAGATTTATAACTCATTTCATACGTGTCAGGCAAAATTATGGACATGAAAGACTCTACTCAGGGATCTTAATAGCAATATGGAAACTCAGTAATCAGAACTCATGAACTCCAGGACTCAAGAACTCAGAACTCAACGATACTACTGCTCTAAAGAATACTCAATTCATAGAGTTAATACAGAATTATGGACATGAAGGACTCAACTCAAGGATATTAATAGCAATATGGAAAATTAGTACTGAGAACTCAAGAACTCACGAACTCAAGAACTCAGAACTCATAACTCATAACTCAGCGATACTACTCCTATCAAGAATAATCAATTCATAGAGTTCATGCAGAATTATGGACATGATCAACTCAACTCAAGGATCTCAATGACAATATGGATCTCATGAGTATAAATCTTCTCATTTTCATACTTACTTCCTCAAGACTTTGTTCAAAACTATGGTTAATTTTTAAAAAAATCTCAAATTTGGCTCATAAGACCCTCTTGAACTTTCCTCTTAATCTCTCTTTAAATTTAAATGTAATTTAAGATATATGATTAGGATATGAAGGATGCTTCAATGACTATTGATGACTTAAAGAGTTATTATCAAGGAAAGAACGAAGACACAATTCAAAGGAACACATACTAAATGAAGAACGGAGAATAAAAAGCCCGGACGACTCTGGCGTAGTGGGGCGCGTCACGCCAGCCCCTAAAGTACTGGGAGTACATTGAGGCACAGTGCTGGCACATGCCCCAGCCCTCCTGGTTCTATGGAGGTGCATTGCCCCAGCCCAGACCCAGAAATCCGATGAATTTTAGTGTTCAATTTCGGGTCCTAGCTCATCTAGAATCGATTTATTTCTTCCAAAATCCTTTTGATTCACAAACCCAACATGAAATTCTCAAGATCTCACTCAAAAATCTATCAAGAAATATCACTCATTCGCAAGACCCTCACCTCAAGCACTCAAAACCTCCAGTGATAAAGAATGGGCCTAAAACTCAAGAATCTTTACATAAATGATTTCATGGTTGAATTAATGGAAGAAATACATAATTGGTGTGAGAAAGAACAAGTCCATCACTATGGAAAACCTCACATACCTGGAAAGAACCATGTTCTTGACGAAAATCAATGAATCTTGACGAACGCTTTAAAACCTGGTTTTTCTCCTCTTGAAACCTCACTCTAAAAATCCTATGTGCTTTGAACGTGAATGGGTGATTAGAATCTGATTAGACCCCTAATTGGGTCAGGGAAAACGTGTTAAGAAAAGTGGGAAAAAGGAAAAGACCAAAATATCCTTTCCTAAAACGGATGGATAGCCTTAAATGGAGAGGCTTCACTCAAATGGGCATAACTTTTTACTTGGAGTTTGAAATTTAGAAAACTTGGTGGTGTTGGAAAAAGGACTCAGAGACCTTCGATTTGGTAACTCATAGTCCACCTAATTCTATATATGCTAAATGATATGGTCGATTGATGTTGACCCAAGAAAAATTTCTTTATGAAACTCAATCATTTAGAAAGTTTTCAACTCGAGTTTACGCTAGGGAATTCTAGTGACCTTAACATCTAAGAAAATTTAGAATCATTCGATACAAATATTATTCACTATAAAGAATGACTCGAGTCTTAACTTAGAATTTTTCGGGATGTTACAGTCTTCATATGCACTGATTAAAGTAATTGCATGCTTTTAAAGTTGAATTCCCATGAACCCATACATAACCCATGTTTTCTAGACTATGATGATAAAAAGGTGAGTTTTGAACTATGAAGGATGAATTTATGAATATATGTATGTTCTTTATGAAATTGATGAAAATGATTTAAGTTGGTTTGAGAGTAAAGCATCAATGTTGTTGTTGTGAATGGATTTCTCACATACTACTCAATACATGAATGTGAAATGGTTTTATCACGTAAAAGACTCTTAGAGTTGAAAGGTTTTCTCAACTAAACTTTGAATCAAGATTTTGAAGGTATTCTAATTAAATCTAGCTTTGATTGGCTACTAGATGTGCCTTCCATGGATGATAAGACACGCAACGATTACCCAGGTCTCTTAATGATAAGACAAGTTAAAACTAATAACTTTTCTGTGGGATATATGCTTAGCACCGAGTGGACAAAAGGGGATTACCCATGCCCCATAAATTATGTGTCAACATAGGTTTGTCTTAAATAGACATTAGCTAGTTGATCCAGTTAAGCTAGAAGTTTATGCTTCTTACCTTGGCAAGTAAGAACATCTCTTTTCGGTGTCGGATAGACACCGGATTACATGTTATAGCTCACATGGTCTATATATCGATTAATAGCTACTTCCAACAATAATGAACTAAGGTTACTTCTAAAAGTATCTCACATGTGTTTTAAGGATGATTATTACTTGCATTGACCATGATCATGATTATGTTTTCTAACCTTTTTCTTATGGTTTAATTTTGTCATTGCATGTCATGAAAAGCCACTTTAGCATGATTTTATAACTCTTAGGCATTCTTATCATACTTGGTACATTCTATGTACTAACGCATTCTCTTGACTACATTGTTTGACTAATGTAGGGACTGATGCTCCTATTCCGCATCCTCGTGGCTAGTGATCACCTTAGTAGCTTTTGAAGATTGGTGTATCCTCATTTTCCGAGGACCGAGCCCTTTATTACATATTGTCTTTACTTTCCGAATGTTGTATGTGATGTATGGGTTACGTCCCAATCACTCTTTGTTGTAATAGATGGCTTTGAGACTTTATTACATTTCTGCTACTTTTTGACTAACTGTTTGATATAAAACTTTCTTTTGAACTCTTTCAACTCGATTACCTTGTATGATGTATGTATGTATGTGGCTTGTGTAGGGCCTCTCGGGGTCATTTACGTTATGTCACGTCAAGGATGTACTTTGGGTCGTGACATATACACCATGTACAATGTCTGAAAATTGAAGTAAAGAAAAGCTATAAAAGTGTCGAAGTTCTCGAAACATGAGGACTCACCAACTCTATCACATATTCCTAATTTCGTATTATTATAAAGCCCATGCTACACCACCCTAAAATCTATCGATCCAACCCTAATCCTACTACTCCTAATCTGAATAATGGTTATTCAACTACATTGAATCTAGTTATAATACAGAATGTTCTATCCCCCTTCAAGCAGTCTTGAAAATTCTAGCTTTTCTAACAACGTAGACCAAGTTAGGACTATGAGTAGAAACTCCAAGCAATGATCTCCCAAGTCTAATAAAAGTATTTTCAATCAATTCCTATCAATACAGACAGGGGGGGAATTGATAGCTCATAGTAAAATAGACTAAAGCAAAAATAATAGGATTAACGTGATTAAAACACTGTCTAATTCAGTAATTAGAAAGGATAATATACTCCAAGCCTCCGAGAGAGGGAGAAGAAGACTACTGTTTTCCAACACCTTATATCTATTATGATAGTTAGAAATGAGGTTTGTTATTGATTATTAGTTGGTGAACAAAAATTATTTAAGTACCAGTTTTTATGTTGAAAAAGAATTTGATACGAGTACAAATACTTGATTTGAGTATATTTTCAATATGAAGCTAAGTCATAAAAGTGTTATTACTAGAAGAGGTGTTTTACTACAACTTTATTAACTGGTACTTTATATTCTTTATTAAATTTGACAACAACAAAATATATATCTTAAACAAAGATAAATTTAATTACATGTGAAGCGCTAGGTTTATCGGTTTAAGATACATTAAATGTTTTGATTTATATAAGACAACGAGATAATCATAAGTATTTACTTTTTAAATACTTATTCCACCGAAGATATTTGGATGGAAACATTTACTAATGAAAAGTTTCACCCCTCTTAATTGCTTTGAATCATTGAGGTTTCCTTATATAAGGAGATACATATTTTTTATTTTGCATACATAATCAATAAAGAGACAAGAAATTTAATTAATTCTATAAATTAAAATGTTCAAATAATATATGTCTAATAGAAATTAAACATAATTATATCTATCTACAGGGAGGATGAAAAATTCAAGCTATATGAAAAATAATATTCAACAACATATCAAATCTTACACGTATAATACTATTGACTGAAGAATATTACATAGGTTTTTCTAGTAAAATAAAATAACTTCAACATATCACTAGAAAATATAACATAATAATAAGATCAGATAAATGATCAGAAATTAAAAAAACATACAAAATATTATGTGAATAACATCGACTCAACAATAAAGTACAAAATGCGTAATTAAAATAAATTTTTGGGGTGTCCATCATTCTTCTCTCCAGCATTGCCATTACCTTCTATTGATTGTTTTTGTTCATGGAGTTGTTTCTTTCTTTCTGCAACTCTAGCCTTCTTAATTTCAAATAGATTTATCATACCTTTAAGTTCTTCAACATCAAGTTCATAGAAGCTCTTTCCTTTAACTATTTCATTGAACAACAATTCTCTTTTTTTTCTCCTCGTTCTTTTGCTTCATTTCCATAATGTTTTCTTCTCGGGACATCACCATATTTTCAAAATAGGTTTCATGGTTAACTTGATTAATCATCCTAAAAAATTTGATATAACCTAAATACTTCTTGACTTTTTTGCTAACTTGAATTTGAGAGAGAATAAAGTAACTTTGTCTAATAAGCCAAAGTTGTAAATCGAATAGAGTTGATAGCTTATGTGGTATCTTGAACAAGCTTGTTTTGTTTTTATAAAGGAGATAGTTTCTATCACATAATCCTAATTCCCTATTATTCTCAAGCTTCCTCCTAGTTATATTTTTTAGTTAAAAAGGGAACACTTTCTTTAGAAGAGAAGAGACAATCATAGAGCAAGTTAAATGAGGAGTGGGGATCTAATTATAGATCGCTAAGAATATTATTATTTTCATATAATTAATTAACTTTTTCATGTATTTTCTTAAAATGACTAAAGTCAAACTATGATACTGAAATTCATAGTCCATGATGCAGATTTGATTCCAAATAAATTCTTTAAGTATTTTCTTTAGAAAATGCTAGTAGTCAAACTGTAATTTTGGAAAGTCTAGTCAATGATTTTAATCTAGTTCCAAGTGAATTCTTCATGTATTTTCTTAAAATGTTGAAAGTCCAATATTTATTTTAAAAAGCCTATTACATGAAGCAGATTTGGTTCAAAATATATTTTTATATTTATTTACCTAAAATTCAGAAAGTCCAACTATGATTTTGGAGAGCGAAATTGATCTGATTTCAAGTGTGTTCATTATGTATTTACTTAAAATGTCAAAATTTAAATTTTTAATTTGAAAAGCATAGTGCATGCAGTAAATTTAGTTTCAAGTAAATTTTTCATCTATTTTATTCATAGACAAGTGACATTTCTTCTCTCTCAGGCTAGCCATATTACCCTAGATTTCATTCATATATATTTTAGCTGATTGTTAACCATCCACAAAAGTTGATCATGACATTTTCCTTATATTTTCTTCTAATCTTCTCATGCCATGCCGCCCTCAAAGGTCTCGACCTGATCCTAATTCTTGTCATACTCTGACTAGTGGTTCTCAACCATTATTTCACAACCTTCTTCACTTATTCTAGTTACAACCACATAAATACATGTCTCCCTTCAGGCAATCTTAAAATCATCATTTTTTCTGACAACGTATACGAAAGTTCAAACTAAATATACATATAAACTCCAACTAGTGATCTCCCATACCTAACAAAAATATTTCAACCAATTTCTATCAAGAAAGACATGTTGAAAAATAGATAGTATAAGGTAAAATGGACTAAAGCATAAATGATATGATGAATGTGATTCAAAACATGACCTAGTGTTGAAATTAAAAAAGAAAATAGACTTCAAGACTTTGAGTGAGGGAGAAGAAGTCTATAATTTTCCAACATCTTGGCTCTCTATTGACTATTAGAAATGATATTATTTATTCAATATCATTTGACGGAAAAAATTATTTATGCACCATTATTACAAATATTTGATTTGAGTACATTTTGAAGATGAAACTAAGTCATGAAACCATTATCAGTAGCGGCGGAATTTAACTACCACTTTATTAATTGTTAATCTATATTTTTGTTTCAGTTTGGCATAACTAAGAATTAATATCTCAAAAAAATATTATTTAATTACTTGTGATTCCCAATTTTATCGCTATAATATATATTAAATCAGGTGATTTGAATAACACAACGAGATGCTTAGAAGTAATCTCTTTCAAAATAGTTATCCCACCGAAGAAAACTTGAATAGAAAAATTTACTAATAAAAACTTTCAAATTTATTAGCTGCTTTGGTTCAATGACATGTTCGTTCATATACAAGGAGATACATATTTTTTGTTTTCCAAAAGTATTCAATAAAGAAACATGAAAGTTAATTAACTCTATAGATCTAAATGTCAAAATAATACATGTATCTAATAAAAGTTAAACTTAAATTAATCAATCAAGAGAGAGGAGATATGTGACTAAAAATAAGTATCAAGAACATATAAAAATCTTATATATATAATACTATTGACTGCACAATAGTAGATAAATTTTCTAGAAAAATGGAATAACTTTAACATATAACTAGAAGAAAAATAATAATAATAAGAATAGATATGATAAAAAAATATTTTTAAAAAATAAAATATTACGTAAATAATATTAACTCATCGATAAAAAGTAGAAAATGCATAATCAGAATAAATATTTAGGGTGTCCATCATTCGTCTCTCCAGCAATGTCATTACCTTCTATTAACTGATTTTGTTCATGAAGTTGTTTCTCTCTTTCTTCAACTTTCATCTTCTTAAGATCAACTAGATTTATAAGACCTTTAATTTATGTAGCATCAAGTTCATAGAAATTCTTTCCTTCAACTACTTCTGTAATGACCCTTGAGGTCATTTCTGTATTTTGTATACTTTTACTGTTTTTTCCTTCTCATAACTTCTTTATTGCTTTTGTATGGTGCAGGATTAGGTGGCACACTTCTCAAGGTGCTCGGTTGAGTTTGTTGTGAGTTTTAGAGTTTTGGAGGCTTAACGCTCGAAAGAGTTAACTTTAGTCCACATCTAGAGATTCTGGAATCAGATCGGAATTCCGTCAGTTCATAACCTTTGGAAGGGCTATTTTTGTCTAGTGTGATTATCAGTGTGGGTTTCGAGGCTTTCATTTAGATTTAGTGAGATTAGGCATTTTAGCTTTAAAGTTTGACTTTGATCAATTTTCTTGTTAAATGTACTCGGAATGGAATTTCATCGATGCATTAAGCTCTGAAATATCAAGTTTGATCTAGAATGACCTTTAGTTCGGTTCTCGAGAGTCACGACCAAAAGAATATCCTAAACGTAATATGGTATATAGAACCCTGAATGGGCCTACACAAGCCACTTAGCATACAATATACAAGATAATAGAAATAAAGATTTCAAAGAACAGTCTTATATCATAAAAGAGTTTTGATAAAAGCGGAAGTCTAACATTGTCTGAACAAGTCATCTATTACATCAAAGGAAGTGGTTGTGTAACACCTCACTATTTAAAAGAAACTAGAATTAGAAAGAAACGATTTTTGGAATGATCAAATTTGGAAATTATGGCAAATTATGCTAAGTATGAGTTTTGGGTCACCTTCAAATGATAATAACTCTTAGTAGATAATGAGTTAGGTGGGCTACAAGGTATCAAATGAAAGGTCTTGGAATTAGCTTTCCAACGGCACCAAGTTTACTAATTGTTGAGCTCGTATGAGGGAAATATATCCGTTTGGAGTCGGGCTGTCAATTTGAGGAAAGTTACCCAGATTTAAGAGGGGTATTTTGGTCTTTTCCGTATCCTATCAGATTTAATTCATTTTTAGTAATTAATTAGGGGTCTAAACTGAATTGGTTTAGTTTACACAATTACAATTAATGCTAGGATTTTTAGAGAAGAGTTCAGGAAGAGAAAAGAGGAGAAAAGAGGAGAAAGGTCAAGATATCGTCGAGTTCTTGAGATTTGGTTGCGAATTTCGCAAAGGGTTTAAACCCTAAGAGGTATGTGAGTTCACCTAGCATTGGGTTCGTTCACCCACGCGCCAATCATGTTAATTTCAGCGTAATTTCATCGTAAAAAGTTGAAGGTTTGATGTTCTTGATTTGTGTTCTTGAATTTGCTTTCGTTCTTGAATTAGGATGGGGTTGATGAGTTTCTTGAGATAATCGTGTCAATTGTTAGAGCTGGTTTTGAGTAGATTCTTGTGTACATGTTTTGGGTATCTAAATCTAAAGGGAAGTTGAGAAAAAGAATAGAATTTAATCGAATTAAGATCAGAAAACGAGTTGAAAAATTGGTCAGGAACACTTAGGGAGGGTCTGGCGCGGCGAGCCCCAGATGTGCCAGAGGGGCTGGGGTGGCGCGCCAGCAGTGCACCAAAAATTAGTCCCAGAAATTTAGGGGCTGGCGCCCCGCTTCAGCAATGAGCCTGGGACGTCTGCCCCCACTCATTTTTCGTCGTTTAGCCCGTCTAAGTTCTCTTAAAGTGTCCTATCACTTCCTATCGATTCTAACTACTTTAAATGACTTCTAAACGTCAAGAAATAATCCATAAACATGAATCATAACCTTGAATCCATAAATTAAAATTCAAGGAAAGTTAAGAGCCAAGTCTAGAGAGTTCTTAGAGCCTTTTCAAAAGTCTTTTACAATTGTTTTGAACTTGTTTTAAAGACTTGAGCATTAAGTTGAGTAAGAGTAAGAGTGAAGTTAATTTCTTCAAAAGATTATATGGAAACTAAGTATTCCCAAAGAGTATTTATTTTCACATTTAAAAAATAGAGGAAACACCGATTTCCAAGAGATCTTTTGAGCTAGTTTTTGAGTAATAATCTCAAACCACAGAAAGAGTTATATTTTTAAACATATGAGCTAGTTACATTTTGGAAATAGTATTGAGCACCAATTTGGGGACAAGTTTGAGTTCAGATAATTCAAAGTCTCCATAAACCGTGTAGCCAACATGGGTAGAAAAGGGTCATACTTTTTAGATGACTCCTTAATGATTTTAGCATAGACTAGTGGATGCACTTAGTAGTAGGTTCTATACCCCCGACAAGGTATAGGATGGCCCTGGCAGCGTGAGGCTAGATGATGTATCATCACATAGCTCATGGTGATGGTTGTCAGTTAGAGAATCTCCCACAGAGTTACCTGTATTTTCATATACAAACTAAGTTACTATTGTGCTTTCTAAATACACTGAGTTGTTAATTGTATGTTTTAAATATTTTCCTTATACTGCATCCTTATTACTGCTTTATATTGAAATGAGTTGAGTTGAGACAAGGTAAGTTTTTTCAGTTCCAGTTCAAGCTTATGTCTTGTTTTAGATTCCCCCTCGCATACTCGTACATTCAATGTATTGACGCCATTTGGCATACATCGTTTTATGAGTCAGATATAGCCAGGATCAGCATCTAGCGCTTTGTTGATCTAGTTGAGCATTTCAGAGTCGTTTGGTGAGCCTCCTTGCTTTTCGGAGGATCCTTTTATATTGCTTTGTTATTTCAGTTGTTAGGATGATTGGGGGTCTTGTCCCGACATTCCTTATAGTATTAGAGGCTTCATAGACCGATACTATTAGTTCAGTAGTCTTGTTCATTTAAGTTGTTTTGACTATAAGACTTGAGTTGCCTCATTTGTCTAGTTGAATGTTTCCTTCTACATCATTCTAGTTTATTTCATGAATTTTATCTTTTTTGTGTTAAATCTTCCGCTCAGTAGTAAGTCAGGCCAAGGGTTTGCTTGGGGCCAGCAATAGTTCTCGAGTGCTTGTCCCGCCCAGGGTGTAGGCTCGGGGCGTGACAAACTTGGTATGAGAGCACATAGTTCAAGAGTCCTAGGGTGTCTATGAAGTCGTGTGTTTAGAGTCCTAGTTATCGGTGTTAAGCGCACCACATCTATAATTAGGAGGCTGCAACATTTAGGAAACTATCTCACTTCTTTCATACTCATTTCATTTGATAGAGTTCATCTCTAAAAAAGTTTCTTTCTAACTCGTACTTGCGCGAATCTTTCAGATCATGCCTCCATGAAGAGCTGTCTGAGGTCGTCCTGCTAGGAGGAATGTCGAGGAACAAGGGGTACCTAATGCACCAGAAGTGCAACCCCAAGGAGAGGTCACCAATGCTGAGTTCCGTGAAGCTATCCCGATGTTAAGTCAAGCAGTGACCAATCAAGTTGCGCAGAGAGAGAATCGACAGGAAGTGGTTGATATTTCAAGGATTCGTGAGTTCTTAAGGATGAATCCTCCAAGCTTCACTGGTTCAAGCATCACTGAGGATCCGGAAAACTTTGTAGAGGAATTGTAGAAAGTGTTTGCGGTTATGCATGTTGCTAATACTAAGAGACTGGAACTAGCTGCATATCGACTTAAGAGTGTTGCTAGAATCTGGTTTGAGCAATGGAAGAAGGCTAGAGCTGAGGGTGCACCGATTGTGAGTTGGGTTGTGTTCAAGAGTGTTTTCATGGAGCGTTTCTTTCCCCGTGAGCTAAGAGAGGAAAAGGTAAGAGAATTCCTTACTCTTCAGCAGGAATCGATTAGTGTTCATGAGTACAGTCTGAAGTTCACCCAACTTTCCCGCTATGCTCTGGAGATGATTGCTGACATGAGGAGCAGGATGAGTTTGTTCGTTGCTGGGTTGTCTCATCTGTCAAGTAAGGAAGGCAAGGCAGCTATGCTGATAGGGGATACGGACATAGCAAGGTTGATGATCCATGTGCAACAGGTTGAGGAGGACAAGCTAAGGGATAGAGAAGAGTTTAGAAACAAGAAGGCTAAGACATCAAGAAATGAGTCCGGGCAGCAAAAGAGTAATTTGAACCGGTCTTCTTTGCCACATAAGAAAAAGGGACCTTCTCCATCATCTTCTAGTGCACCTGCACCAAGGAACAGAGGTGAGTTCAACAATCAAAATTCACAAAATTTCAGAGCTAGACCTGCACATTCTCAAGGTAGTGTGGCAAAAGGAGGTAGTGGGACTCCTGCATGTGCTAAGTGCGGTAGGACCCACTCAGGAGTGTATCATGATGGCATCACTGGTTGCTTCAAGTGTGGTCAAAACGGTTATTTTATGAAAGAGTGCCCTAAGAACATGCAAGGTAATGGTAATGGGGGCAATAGGGCCCAATCTTCTTTAGTTGCTCCACTAGATAGGGCTGCGTCTAGAGTTGCTACTTTAGGGGCAGGGGGAGGAGCAAACCGTCTGTATGCTATTACTAGTCGCAAAGAGCAAGATATTTCGCCAGATGTTGTCACTGGTATGATCAACGTCTTTAATTTTGATGTTTATGCTTTTCTAGATCCAAGAGTGAGTCTATCTTTTGTGACTCTTTATATTGCCATGAATTTTGATATTCTTCCTGAGCAACTTCTTGAGCCCTTCAGTGTTTCTACGTCTTTTGGTGAGTCTATTCTAGCTGAGAGAGTTTATCGTGATTGTATCATTTCCGTCAATCACAAAAGCACCATGGCTGATTTAGTTGAGTTAGACATGGTAGATTTTGATGTCATTCTAGGTATGGATTGGCTTCATTCCTGTTATGCCTCAGTCGATTGTAGAACTCGAGTTTTTAAGTTCTATTTTCCTAATGAGCCAGTTATGGAGTGGATGAGTAGTTTAGCAGTGCCTAAGGGTCATTTCATTTGGTACCTTAAGGCCATAAAATTAGTTTCCAAGGGGTATATCTATCACTTAGGCTGAGTTAATGACTCTAGTGTTGAGACACCACCTATTCAGTCAGTTCCATTTGTTAGTGATTTTCCAGAATTCTTTCCAGATGATCTTCCCGGAGTCCCTCCTGAGACAGAAATAGATTTCGGTATAGATATTCTCCTCGATACTCGTCCTATTTCTATTTTGACATATAGAATGGCACCAACAGAGTTGAAAGAGTTAAAAGAGCAGTTGAAAGATCTTCTTGAGAAAGGTTTTATTCGACCAAGTGTCTCACCTTGGGGCGCTCCGGTCTTATTTTTTTAGAAAGAAAGATGGTTCTCTTAGAATGTGTATAGATTACCGTCAGTTGAACAATGTTACTATCAAGAATAAGTATCCTCTTCCGATAATTGATGATCTCTTCAATCAACTTCAGGGTGCCACTTGTTTTTCGAAGATAGACCTCAGATCTGGCTATCATCAGTTGAAAGTAAGAGAAAGTGATATCCCCAAGACAGCTTTCAGGACCCGCTATGGTCATTATGAGTGCCTAGTTATGTCCTTTGGTTTGACCAATGCGCCTGCAGCATTCATGGACATTATGAATAGAGTATTCAAGCCTTATTTAGATATGTTTGTTATCGTATTCATTGATGACATTCTAATCTATTCGAGTAAGATCATGCTAGAAATCTCAAAATAGTCCTTCAGACTCACAAGGATAAGAAGTTATATGCTAACTTCTCTAAGTGTGAATTTTGGCTTGAGTCTGTGGCATTCTTAGGCCATATTATTTCCGGTGATGGAATTCGATTTGATACACAAAAGATAGAGGTAGTGCAGAACTGGCCTAGACCCACGTCCCCAACTAATATTAGGAGTTTCTTGGGATTGGCTAGCTATTATAGAAGGTTCGTCGAAGGGTTCTCATCTATTTCATCTCCTTCGACCAAGTTGACTTAGAAAACAGTTAAGTTTCAATGGTCCGAAACTTGTGAGAAAAGCTTTCAGGAATTGGAAAAGTGGTTGACTACTGCCCCAGTATTGACCTTACTAGAGGGAACGCAAGGCTTTTTTGTATATTGTGATGCGTCCAGAGTCGGTTTGGGTTGTGTGTTAATGCAGAATGGAAAAGTTATAGCTTATGCCTCCAGACAACTTAAGATTCACGAGAGGAATTACCCAACCCATGATCTAGAGTTGGCTGTTGTAGTATTTCCTTTGAAAATATGGCGCCATTATATTTATGGTGTTCATGTGGATGTGTTCACCAATCACAAGAGTCTTCAGTATTTATTTAGTCAGGAAGAGCTTAATCTCAGACAGAGGAGGTGGTTGGAGTTACTCAAGGATTATGACATGAGTATTCTCTATAACCCAGGTAAGGCTAATGTTGTTGCTGATGCCTTGAGCAGATAGTCTATGGGTAGTACTGCCCATGTTGAGGAAGACAAGAAAGAGTTAGCTAAAGATGTGCACATACTTGCATGATTGGAAGTTCATTTAATAGATTCCAATGAAGGAGAAGTGGTGGTGATGAATGGAGCTGAATCATCATTAGTGTCTGAAGTGAAAGAGACCAAGATCCTATTTTGCTTAAATTAAAGGCAACCGTTCATAAGCAAAAAGTGATGGATTTTAAAAAAGGGGGAGATGGTATATTGAGGTATCATGGTAGATTGTGTGTACCAAAGGTGGATGAACTCCAAGAGAGGATCATGGAGGAAGCTCATAGTTCCAGATGTTCTATCCATCCGGGTTCAACAAAGATGTATCGTGACTTAAGAGAGGTTTATTGGTGGAGTAGTATGAAGAAGGGCATTGCAGAGTTCATTGCTAAGTGTCTGAATTGCCAACAAGTCAATGTAGAGCACCAGAGGCACGGTGGTATGGCTCAAAATATAGAAATTTCGGAATGGAAGTGGGAGATGATCAATATGGATTTTATTATAGGTTTACCACGATCTCGCATGAAACAAGATTTGATTTGGGTGATAATCAGCCCATTTCTTACCGGTAAAGACTACCCATTCAATAGAAGATTATGCTAAGTTATATATTCAAGAGGTAGTCAGACTTCATAGAGTTTCGGTGTCTATTATTTCAGATAGAGGTGCAAAATTTATTGTGCAATTTTGGAAGTCATTCCAGAAAGGTTTGGGTTCAAAGGTGAACTTGAGTACTACTTTTCATCCTCAGATGGATGGCCAAGAAGAGCGCACTATTCAGACTTTAGAAGATATGTTAAGAGCTTGTGTGATTGATTTCAAAGGTAATTGGGATGATCACCTACCTCTCATAGAGTTTGCTTATAACAATAGTTACCACTCTAGCATCAAAATGGCTCCATATGAGGCTCTTTATGGGAGAAGATGCAGATCTCCTGTCGGATAGTTTGAGGTTGGTGAAGCAGGGTTGATAGGACCAGACCTAGTTCATCAAGCTATGGAAAAAGTGAAGGTTATTCAAGAGAGGTTAAAAACAGCACAGAGTCGTTATAAATCCTACACTGATGTTAGGAGGAGAGACTTAGAGTTTGAAGTAGATGAATGGGTATACTTGAAGGTTTCACCCATGAAGGGTGTTATGAGATTTGGTACGAAGGGGAAGCTTAGTCCCCGATATATTGGTCCTTACAGGATATCCAAGAGGATTGGTAATGTAGCTTATGAGTTGGAGCTACCACAAGAGTTAGCAACAGTTCAACGAGTGTTTCACATTTCCATGTTGAAGAAGTTCATGGGAGATCCTTCACTTATCATACCTACTGAAGATATTGGTATTAAGGAGAGCTTATCTTATGAGGAGATTCCCGTTCAGATTCTAGATCGTCAGATTCGCAAGTTAAGAACCAAGGAGGTAGCATAAGTCAAGGTTCTGTTGAGGAATCAATTTGTTGAGGAAGCTACTTGGGAAGCTGAGGAGGATATGAAGAAGAGGTACCCACATCTCTTCGAATCCGGAGAAATTCCAAATTAAGGTACTAATTCTCATCTTGGCATTTGTTTTAAGTTGGCATGTTGTATTTACATTTTGCTTGTTGGGTGTTTGAGCTGAATGTTAGATGTTACACCCTCAGTCCACTTAGAGTAATCTCATCGAGAACGAATGTTCCTAAGGGTAAAATATTGTAACACCTCGCAATTTGAAAGTGACTAGAATTAGAAAGAAACTACTTTGGGAAAGATCAAATTTGGAAATTTTGGCAAGTTATGCTTAGTATGAGTTTTGGGTCAACTTCAAAAGATCATAACTCTTAGTAAAAAATGATTTAGGTGGGCTATAAGGTATTAAATGAAAGTTCTTGCGATTATCTTTCCAACGCCACCGAGTTTGCTAATTTTTGAGCTTGTATGTGGGAGATATGCCCATTTGGAGTCGGGCTGTCCATTTAAGGAAAGTTACCCGGATTTAAGAGGGGTATTTTGGTCTTTTACTTACCCTATCAAATTTTATTTATTTTTAGTAATTAATTAGTGGTCTTAAATGAATTGGTTCAGTTTACACAATTACAATTAACGCTAGGGTTTTTAGAAAAGAGTTCAAGAAGAGAAAAGAGGAGAAATGTCAAGATATCGTCGAGGTCTTGAGATTTGGTTGCGTATTTCGCCAAGGGTTTAATCCCTAAGAGGTATGTGAGTTCACATAGTTTTGGGTTCATTCACCCACGCGCCAATCATGTTAATTTCAGCATCATTTCATCCTAAAAGGTTGACGGTTTGATGTTCTTGATTTGTGTTCTTGAATTTGCTTTCATTCTTGAATAGGATGGGATTGATGAGTTTCTTGAGATAATCGTGTCAATTTTTAGAGTTGGTTTTGAGTAGATTCTTGTGTAGATATTTTGGATATCTGAATCTAAAGGGAAGTTGAGAAAAAGAATCGAATTTAATCGAATTAAGATCAGAATACGAGTTGAAAAATTTGGTAAGAACACCTGGGGAGGGTCTGGCGCGGCGCACCCCAGATGCGCCAAAGGGGCTTGGGCGGCGCGCCAACAGTGCACCAAAAAGCAGTTCCAGAACTGTAGGGGCTGGCGCCCTGCGCCAGCAATGTGCCAGGGACGTCTGCGCCCACTCGTGTTTCGTCGTTTAGCCCGTCTAAGTTCTCTTAAAGTGTCTTATCACTTCCTATCGATTCTAACTACTCTAAATGACTTCTAAACGTCCAGAAATCATCCATAAACACGAATCATAACCTTGAATCCATAAATTCAAATTCAAAGAAAGTTAAGAGCCAAGTCTAGAGAGTTCTTAGAGTCTTTTCATAAGTCTTTTACAAATGTTTTGAACTTGTTTTAAAGACTTGAGCATTGAGTTGAGTAAGAGTATGATTGAAGTGAATTTCTTCAACAGATTATATGGGAACTAAGTATTCCCAAAGAGTAAATGGTTTCACATTTAAACAACAGAGGAAACACCGATTTCCAAGAGAGCTTTTGAGCTAGTTTTTGAGTAATAATCTCAAACCATAGAAAGAGTTATGTTTTTAAGTACATGAGCTAGTTACATTTTGGGAGTAGTATTGAGCACCGATTTGGGGACGAGTTTGAGTTCAGATAGTTCAAAGTCTCCATAAACCGTGTAGCCAACATGGGTAGAAAAAGGGTCATACTTTTTAGATGATTCCTTAATGCTTTTCGCATAGACTAGTGGATCCACTTAGTAGTAGGTTCTATACACCCGGCAAGGTATAGGACGACCCTGGCACCGTGAGGCAAGACGTTGTATCATCACATAGCTCATAGTGATGGTTGTCGGTTAGAGAATCGCCCACAAAGTTACTTGTATTTTCATATACAAACTAAGTTACTATTGTGCTTTCTAAATACACTGAGTTATTAATTACATGTTTTAAAGCTATTCCTTAAACTGCATCCTTATTACTGCTTTATATTGAAATGAGTTGAGTTGAGTTTAGACAAGGTAAGTTTCTTCAGTTTCAGTTCAATCTTATTTCTTGTTTTAGATTTCTCCTCGCATGCTCGTACATTCAATGTACTGACGTCATTTGACCTGCATCATTTTATGATGCAGATATAGTTAAGCAGAATCAGCATCCAGCGTTTCGTTGATCTAGTTGAGCATTTCAGAGTCATTTGGTGAGCCTCCTTGCTTTCCGGAGGATCCCTTTTATATTGCTTTGTTATTTCAGTTGTTAGGATTATCGAGGGTCTTGTCCTGACATCCTTCATAGTATTAGAGGCTTCATAGAAAGATAGTATTAGTTCAGTAGTCTTCTTCATTTCAGTTGTTTTGACTATAAGACTTGAGTTGCCTCATTTGGCCAGTTGAATGTTTTCTTCTACATCATTCTAGTTTATTTCATGAATTTTATATTTGTTGAATAAAATCTTCCGCTGAGTAGAAAGCCATGCCAAGGGTTCGCTTGGGCCAGCAATGTATCTCGAGTGTCAGTCCCGGCCAGGGTGTAGGCTCGTGGCGTGACAGGTTGGGACCTAATGCATACACCACATACGATGTTAGAAAACTGAAGTAAAGAAAAGCTTTAAAAATGTCGAAGTCCTCGTAACATGGGAACTCACCAACTCTATCACATATTTCTAATTCCCTATTATTCTCAAGCCCATGCTACACAACCCTAAAATCTCTCGACCTAACCCTATTCCTACTTCTCCTACTCTAAATAATGGTTATTCAACTACATTGAATCTAGTTATAACCACTGAAAAGTCTATCCCCTTACAAGCAGTCTTGAAAGTTCTATCTTTTCTAGCAGCGTAAACAAAGTTCAAACTATGAGTAGAAACTCCAAGCAATGATCTCCCAGGTCTAATAAAAGTATTTTCAATCAATCCCTATCAATGCAGACACGGTGGAAAATTGATAGGTCATAGTAAAATGGACTAAAGCAAAAATAATAGGATTAACGTGATTAAAACTTGTTCTAGTTCAATAATTAGAAAGCATAATATACTCCAAGCCTCCGAGAGAGGGAGAAGAAGACTACAGTTTTCCAACATCTTCGATCTCTTATGATAGTTAGAAATGAGATTAGTTATTGATTATTTTTAGGCGAACAAAAATTATTTAAATACCAGTTTCTATGTTCGAAAAGAATTTGATACAGGTACAAATACTAGATTTGATTATATTTTCAATATCAAGCTAAAGTCATAAAAGTATTATTACTAGCGGAGGAGTTTTACTACAACTTTATTAACTGCTACTTTATATTTTTTATTATATTTGACAACAATAATATATATATATATATATCTTAAACAAATATTAAAGTAATTACATGTGATGCACTTGTTTTATCACTTTAAGATATATTGAACCTTTTGATTAATATAACAAAATGAGATAATCATAAGTAATTACTTTTTAAATACTTATTCCACCGAAGAAAATTTGGATGGAAACATTTACTAATAAAATATTTCACCCTTATTTATTGCTTTGAATCATTGACATTTCTATATATAATGAGATCATATTGTTTATTTTCCGTACTTATTTAATAAAGAGACAAAAAATTTAATTAATTCAACAAATCAAAATGTTCAAATAATATATATGTCTCATAAAAATTAAACATAAGTATATCTATCTACAGAGAGAAGGAAAAATCTAAGATATATGAAAAATAATATTCAACAACATATTAAATCTTACACATATAATACTATTGACTGAAGAATATTACATAGATTTTTTCTAGTAAAATAAAATAACTTTAATATATCACTAGAGCATATAACATAAAAATAAGATCAGATAAATGATCAAAAATTTTTAAAAAAACATACAAAATATTATGTGAATAACATTGACTCAACAATAAAGTACAAAATGCGTAATTAAAATAAATTTTTGGGGTGTCCATCATTCTTCTCTCCAGCATTGCCATTACATTCTATTGATTGGTTTTGTTCATGGAGTTGTTTCTTTCTTTCTGCACCTCTAGCCTTCTTAATTTCAATTAGATTTATAATACCTTTAAGTTCTTCAACATCAAGTTCCTAGAAGCCCTTTCCTTTAACTATTTCATTGAACAACAATTCCCTTTTTTTCTCCTCGTTCTTTTACTTCATTGCCATAATGTTTTCTTCTCGGGACATCACCACATTTTCAAAATAGGTTTCATGGTTAACTTGATTACTCATCCTCAAAATTTCGATATAACCTAAATACTTCTTTACTTTTTTGCTAACTTGATTTTGAGAGAGAATAAAGTAACTTTGCCAAATAAGCCAAAGTTGTAAATCGAATAGAGTTGATAGCTTATGTGGTATCTTGAACAAGCTTGTTATGTTTTTATAAAGGAGATAGTTTCTATCACATATTCTTAAGTCCCTATTATTCTCAAGCTTCCTCCTAGTTATATTTTTGAGTTAAAAAGGGAACACTTTCTTTGGAAGAGAAGAGACAATCATAGAGCAAGTTAAATGAGGAGTGGGGATCTATTTATAGATCCCTAAGAATATTATTATTTCCATATAGTTAATTCACCTTTTCAGGTATTTTCTTAAAATGACAAAAGTCAAACTATGATATTGAAATTCATAGTCCATGATGCAGATTTGATTCAAAATAAATTCTTTATGTATTTTCTTTAAAAAATGCTAGTAGTCAAACTGTAATTTTGGAAAGTCTAGTCAATGATTTTAATCTAGTTCCAAGTGAATTCTTCATGTATTTTCTTAAAATGTTGAAAGTCCAATAGTGATTTTAAAAAGCCTACTACATGAAGCAGATTTGGTTCCAAATATAATTTTTTCATGTATTTTCCTAAAATAAAAAAAAGTCCAACTATAATTTTGGAGAGCAAAATTGATCTGATTTCAAATGTGTTCTTTTTGTATTTACTTAAAATGTCAAAATTTAAATTGTGAATTTGAAAAGCATAGTCCATGCAGTAAATTTAGTTTCAAGTAAATTTTGCATCTATTTTATTCATAGACAAGTGACATTTCTTCTCTCTCAGGCTATCCATATTACCCTAGATTTAATTCATATATATTTTAGCTGATTATTAACCATCCACAAAAGTTGATCATGACATTTTCCTTATATTCTTTTCTAATCTTCTCATGCCATGCCACCCTCAAAGGTCTCAACCTGATCCTAATTCTTCTCGTACTTTGACTAGTGGTTCTTCAACCATTATTTCAGAACCTTCTTCATTTATTCTAGTTACAACCACATAAATACATGTCGCCCTACAAGCAATCTTAAAATCATCGTTTTTTCTGACAACGTATAGGAAAGTTCAAACTATATATACATAGAAACTTCAACTAGTGATCTCTCATACCTAAAAAAAATATTTCAATCAATTTCTATCAAAAAACACATGATGAAAAATCGATAGTATATAATAAAATGGACTAAAGCATAAATGATATGATGAATGTGATTCAAAATATGACCTAGTGTTGAAATTAAAAAGAAAAATAGACTTCAAGACTTTGAGTGAGGGAGAAGAAGTCTTTAATTTTCCAACATCTTCGCTCTGTATTGACTATTAGAAATGATATTATTTATTCGATATCATTTGACGGAAAAAAATATTTATGCACCATTAGTACAAATATTTGATTTGAGTACATTTTGAAGATAAAAGTAAGTCATGAAACCATTATCACTAGCGGCGGAATTTTACTACCACTTTATTAATTGTTAATCTATATTTTTGTTTCAGTTTGACATAACTAAGAACGAATATCTCAAAAACATATTATTTAGTTACTTGTGATTTCAATTTTATCTCTATAATATATATTAAATCACGTGATTCGAATAACACAACGAAATGCTTAGAACTAAACTCTTTCAAAATAGTTATCCCACCGAATACATTTAGTAATAAAAAATTCAAACTTATTAGTTGCTTTGGTTCAATGACATGCTCGTTCATATTTAAGGAGATACATATATATATATATATATATTTTCCAAAAGTATTCAATAAAGAGACATGAAAGTTCATTAACTCTATAGATCTAAATGTCAAAATAATATATGTATCTAATAAAAGTTATACTTAAGTTAATCAATCAAGAGAGAGGAGGAGAGAGAGAGGATATGTGACTAAAAATGAGAATCAAGAACATATAAAAATCTTATATATATATATATATATATATAAATACTATTGACTAAACAATAGTAGATAAATTTTCTAGAAAAATAGAATAACTTTAACATATAACTTGAAGAAAAAACATAATAATAAGAATAGATATGATAGAACAAATATTTTTGAAAAAATAAAATATCATGTAAATAACATTAACTGATCAATAAAAAGTAGAAATTGCATAATCAGAATAAATATTCGGGGTGTCCATCATTCTTCTCTCCAGCAATGTCATTACCTTCTATTAACTGATTTTGTTTATGAATTTGTTTCTTTCTTTCTTCAACTTTCATCTTATTAAGATCAACTAGATTTATAAGACCTTTAATTTATGTAGAATCAAGTTCATAGAAATTCTTTCCTTCAACTACTTCTGTAATGACACTTGAGGTCATTTCTGTATTTTATATACTTTTACTATTTTTTCCTTCTCATAACTTCTTTATCGCTTTTGTATGGTGCAAGGTTAGGTTTCATACTTCTCAAGGTGCTCGGTTGAGTTTGGTGTGAATTTTGAGTTTTGGAGGCTTAATGCACGAAAGACTTGACTTTAGTCCCATCTAGAGATTCTAAAATCAGATCGGAATTCTATCAATTCATAAGCTTTGGAAGGGCCATTTTTTGTCTAGTGTGATTATCAATGTAGGTTTCAAGGCTTTCATTCGGAGTTAGTGCGATTAGGCATTTTATCTTTAAAATTTTGCTTAAAGTTTGACTTTGGTTAATTTTCTGGTTAACTATGCTCAGAATTGAATTTCATCAATGCAGTTAGCTCTGAAATACCAAGTTTGGTCTAGAATGACATTTGGATCAATTCTCGAGTGTCATGACCAAACGGATATCCTAAACGTAACATGGTATATAGAATCCTGAAAGGGCCTACACTAGCCACTTAGCATACATCATACAAGATAATAGAAATAAAGATTTCAAAGAACAATCTTATATCATAAAAGAGTTTTGACAAAAGCGAAAGTCTAACATTGTATCAACAAATCATCTATTACACCAAAGGAAGTGGTTGGGACGTAACACATACACCACATTAGATGTCTGAAAACTGATGTAAAGAAAAGCTTTAAAAATTTCAAAGTCCTAGGAACATGAGGACTCACCAACTCTATCACATATTTCAAATTCCCTATTATTCTCAGGCCCATGCTACACCACCCTAAAATCTCTCGACCTAACCCTATTTCTACTTATCCTACTCTGATTAATAGGTATTCAACTACATTGAATCTAGTTATAAACACAGAAAGGTCTATCCCCCTTCAACTAGTCTTGAAAGTTCTAAATTTTCTAGCAACGTAAACCAAGTTCAGACTATGAGTAGAAACTCCAAGCAATGATCTCCTGGGTCTAATAAAAGTATTTTCAATCAATTCCTATTAATGCAGACATGGTGGAAAATTGAGAGGTCATCATAAAGTGGACTAAAGCAAAAATAATAGGATTAACGTGATTAAAACATGGTCTAGTTTAGCCATGTCACGATCCGAGCCTACACCCTGGAGGTGGCCGGCATTCAAGAACCATTGTTGGTCCCCAATCGAATCCTCATCCTGGCTAACTACAAGCGGAAGACTAACTCAAGCATACAAAGCTTTAAAAAGAATAAAATTTATTGAAACTCAAATAATTAACTCAGAATATAATCGTATATTCAACTAGCCAAATCTAGGCAACTCAAGTCTTTAAAATATTTAATAAGATAAATGAAACGGAGTTCTCAAACTCTACTGTCTATTTATGAAGCCTCTAAATGACAAAGATGGAAGTCGGGACAAGACCCACGACATCCTGACAAAACTGAAAAGTAAATGAAATTCTCTGGAAGAAAGGAGGCTCACCATAGCTAACTCGAACTCCATGTGTCATCAACGAAGCTCCTATTGATGACCCTGAATACCTGTATCTGCATCATGAAACGATGCAGGCCAAATGGCTCAGTACATGGAATGTACGAGCATGTAAGGGGAATTCTAAAGCATAAACACAAGCTTTAACTAGTGGAAAAGAAACATACTTACCTCTTCTCAACTCAAAGAAACATAGTTCAACTCAATGATAAGATATTCAACTCACTGAAATAAGGCTCAACTCAATGATAAGATATTCAACTCAGTGAAATAATGCTCAACTCAATATTAAGATACTCGACTCTGGGTACTCAACTCTGGATACTCAACTCTAGATACTCAACTCTGTATACTCAACTCAATATAAAGCAACAATACAAATGCAATAAATGGAAAGGTTTTAAAAAAGTAGAAAGCAACTCAGTCTGTATGCAAGGATACCAGATAAACTCTGCTTGTATATGAAAATACAAAGTAAACTATGTGTATATAAGAATACAAAATATCTCTGTGGGATTTTCTCTAATCGACAACCATCACTATGAGCTATGTGTGATACAACATCTTGCCTCACGCTGCCGGGGCCGTCCTATACTTTGCCGGGGTATAGAACCTACTCACTAAGTGGATCCGCTAGTCTATGCTAAAAGCATAAAGAAATCATCTAAAAAGTATGACCATTTTCTACCCATGCTGGCTACATGGTTTATGGAGACTTTCAATTATCCGAACGAGTTCCCATATCGATGCTCAATACTACTCCTAAAATGTAACTAGCTCATATGTTTAAAAACATAACTCTTTCTGTGGTTTGAGATTATTACTCAAAATCTTTCTCTAAAAAGAGATGGTACTCAAACTGCTCAAAACTCTTTTGGAAATCTCAGTTTCCTTCTCTTTTAAATGGGAAAACATATACTCTTGGGAATATTTAGTTCCCATATATCATTTTAAAGAAAATGAACTCGACTCTACTCTTTCTCAACTCAAGTGCTCAAGTCTTAAAATAATTTTAGAAAAATTGTAAAAGACTTCTCAGAATAAAGTTCATGCCGAATTATGGACGTGAACGACTAAATTCAAGATTTTCTATAACCATACATAGAACTCAATACTCGAGACTCAACAACTCAGAACTCAAGAACTTCAATGGTAATACTCATTTCCAAAATACTCAACTCAAAGGGTTCATGCGGAATTATGGGCATGAACAATCTTAACTCAAGGACTTTATGATACTACTTCATCTCAAGAATGTTTGACTCATAGGGTTCATGCAGAATTATGGGCATGAACAACTCAACTCAAGGACTTCATGGGTAACCTATAATATCCCCATGATTAGGAATATAATCTCAAAAGGGTTAGGAACTGATTACTCAAGACTTAGGACTTGAAGATACTACTCTTCTCAAAGATGCTCAACTTATGATGTTCATACGGAATTTATGGGCATGAACAACTCGACTCGAGGGTCTAAATAATAATATGGAACTCATGTATACAAATCTTCTCATTGTTATACTCACTTTCTTGAGTCTTGAAATAAGTTGTTAGAAATTGTAGAAGACTCCTCAAAAAGACTCAAAGGGATCTTCTCGAAAATGTTCGAAAGATCTCTCAAGAGTTAACTCTTAGCTCTACCTTGAATTTCAATTATGAATTCAAGTTTATGATTTGTGGTTGGAAACATATCGTGATGATTTAAAGTGTTTTAGATAGTTACTCATGAGAAACGGTTGAAAAACATTGTCTGGAAGCAAGTCGGCAACGCGGAGATGAATTATAATATTTGGTCACGAATTAATTTTGAAACAGTAGAGCCCGCGTTCTCTCCGCGACGTGGAGAAAATTTTCTCTCTGGGGGAGCAAGTCCGCGACGCTTACCTATTCCTTAAATGCGCTCGATCTTTTCTTACTCGTTTTTAACCCTAATTCAACTTGAATCGAATGGTTTCTTTCCCAATCACTTGGATTCAATTACTCAACATAATTACACTCTAATCTACTCAACACAGCCCTCAAAACACTCACTTTCATCCCAAGAATTCATCAAAACCCCAACAAAACAAGATTTAGATTGAAACTTCAAGAACACTTATCAAGAACTTAAATCTTGCAATCTTTATAGATGAATTCGAATATGAAAATCATGTTTGGAGTGTGGGTGAACGAACCCAACACTATGGAAACTTACATACCTCTTAGGGATCAAACCCATGGTGAAAATCCGTAACAAAACTCAAGAACCTCGACGAACGCCTTGATCCTTTCCTTTTTTTCTCCTCTTTTCTCTTCTTGAACTCTCAACTAAAACCCTAGGCGTATATTAGGATTATAAAACTGAACCTAATCAGATTAGACCCCTAAAACCTTACTAAAATGAATTAAATCTGATTGGGTAAGGAAAAGACCAAAATAACCCTTACTATTTTTGGGTAACTTTCCTTATTTGGACAGCCAGACTTCAAACGGGAATATCTACCTCATACGAGCTCGAATTTTTGCAAAATCAGTGGCGTTGGAAAGATAATTCAAATACCTTTCATTTGATATCTTATGGGACACCAAACTCATCATGTACTGAAGGATATGGTCGTATGAAGTTGACCAAAAACTTAAAAGAACTTAGGAATGACTTGAATGAACTATCTTTAGTTCTTCTTGGAACTCAAGGTGCTACATCGAGTGACCTTAACACTCAAGAAATTTTAAATTCCTCGGTAAAATCCTACTTACAACGAAGAATGGTTCGGGTCTTAGTTCAAAAAAAATTTGGGGTGTTACAATATCTCCCCCTTGGGATCATTCATTCTCGAATAACGGCTAGACTGGGTATGGAACGGGGTTACTCTTACTAAGGTATGAGTCTAATGGTATGCTCTTACTATATTCAAGCTTAACCCAAATCCTTAGGTTTCGGTTCGATACCTCTCTATAGGGAATCTCATCCCAAGACTATTACTCTTTACCACCACATTGGGCTCATATTAAGAACCACCTAATGTTTAACAACTCCACGTTCAAGCTCAGTACTCTAACAACTCCATGGACTCCTACTAACCAGATCCTTCAGAACCAACTAAGGGTTCTCATTTAACTATTTCTCATAGTAAAACCTCATCCTCCTCATTTATAACCTAAGAAGCAATTATCGCACCATCATTATCACGATAGGATCTTTAACCTTCTCTTTCTAACATCACTCTATTACTAAAAGGACCTCTGAAAATATGTCTCCCATACTCTTTGGAACTCATTACTATCTTATTCTCGAACACTTGCCTTGATTTCTCATCTTGTCATCTCCCCCTTAGGTCTAAAGCTGACACTTGAAAGCTATGGACCTATTCCATCATCGCTCACTGGTGTACATCCTCTTTTACTCTAACACTCAGGAGAAGCTTATCTCATGACTACCGAACTCTCCATAAGCAGGTACTAAGACCTCTTTCTAAGGTGTTTCTCTTAACCTCTTCTGACTACATACCACCTCGGTACACCTCTTAGTGCTCTTGTTACTCTTGTGACTTAGTCACACTTCACTTCCCTTATCTAAAGGTTAGAATCTCTCACTTGTACTACTCACATTAATTGCATCTAACATGTCAATTCCTCAACTACTCTATTTCAAGTCTACCATATCAAATCTCAAGACTAACATCATCACCCTGATGTTGCCATTCTTTTTATCATGATATTCATCTCAAATTCAAGCTTAATGTTTATTACTAAGCCCGAATACCAATATGATTGCTCGCCTACTATACTAACTCACCACTACTATGTGCAAATTTTAGAAACACTCGTCCACTAGGACCTTATGACAAGTAGTCAATCCTTACCTCTCAGTCTCCCTACTCACAATTTATCAGCACATTCCACTTCACAACTTAAATACTATTTACTCACTTTCTACGCATTATCTCTCAAATAGTTCTATCCTCCTCTGAATACTATGGGGCTCCCCCCTTCAAAGTTCATAAACCTAGCTTCGGTCTGTCACCTCATGAATATTCTGCTTTCTGATTCCACACATACATTTCGTCTGCTCTAACACGATGACACATCGACATCAACTCTATTGTGGTTAACAATATAATTTATCTCATCATGACTAATAACTATTTCTCTTATCACGAACTCTTCTACAACCTTACTATTCCTTACTTGACTCATAAAATAACTCATCACTTATAAATGATTGGGTGCACGATTGCAATAACATAATCTACCCCATCACTATCTCTCTTTCATATATCTTTATACCTCGCTTTTAGCTCAAACGTATGATTCATATAATTATGGATGCATTCCTCTGAAACTCAACACTTAACTCTCTCATGGGCTCCTCTCAAGCCCCTCTGGAGTCTCATGACTTCCTCAAGATTCTTGCTAAGAACAACTCATCGATAAAGGACTGATTTTTCTTTTCAACCACCTCTAGTATGGGGGGTAGTCAATGGATATGAGAACGCACGAGTTAGAATAAGTATCTACGACATAGCTCTATTGCACGATTAAGAGTATGAAAGAAGGGAAACTTTTCTTAAATGTCTGTAGTCCCTCATTTATAGAAATGGGACCCTCACAACCATAAAAAACACCCTACTGACACGGCTTCATAGACACCATAGGACACTAGAACTTTGTGCTCTGATACCAAGTTTGTCACGACCTTGTAACACCCTGGAAAACTTTTGAGCTAAGACTTGAACCATCCTTTGTAGTGAGTAAGTTTTTACCAAGGAATTTAATTTTTTCCTAAGTGTTAAGGTCACTAGATGTAGCATCTTGTGTTCCAAAAAGAACTAGAGAGAATTCATTCAAGTCATTCCTAAGATCTTCTATGTTCGGGGTCAACTTCAAACGACCATAACCTTCAGTATAGGATGAGTTAGATGTCCCATAAGATATCAAATGAAAGGTTTTTGAATTATCTTTCGAACGCCACCAAGTTTGCTAATTTTTGAGCTCATATGAGGGAGATATGCCCGTTTGAAGTTGGGCTACCCATTTTAGGAAAACTACCCAGATTTAAGAGGGATATTTTGGTCTTATCCTTATCCTATCAGATTTATTTCATTTTTAATAATTAAATAGGGGTCTAATCTGATTACGTTCAGTTTTATAATCCTAATATTTACGTTAGGATTTTAGGAAAGAGTTCAAGAAGAGAAAAGAAGAAAAGATGAGAAAGGCCTAGATTTCGTCGAGTTCTTGAGGATTTGATTTTGGATTTCACCAAGGGTTTAATCCCTAAGAGATATGTGAGTTCACATAGCGCTGGGTTCGTTCACCCACGCGCCAATCATGTTAATTTCAGCGTAATTTCATCCTAAAAAGTTGAAGGTTTGATGTTCTTGAATTTGCTTTTGTTCTTTAATTAGGATATTGATGAAATTTTCAGATAATCGTGTCTATTTTAAGAGTTGTTTTTGAGTATATTCTAGGGTACATGTATTGGGTAACCGAATCTAAAGAGAAATTGAGAAAAAGAATCAAATTTTGTCCAATTAAGATCAGAAAATGAGTTGAAAAATTCATCGGGTTGACCTGGGGAAGGGCTGGGGCGGTGCGCCCCAGATGCGCCAGAGGGCAGGGGCGGCGCGCCAGCAGTGCGCCTGAATTGAGTCCCAGAAGTTTGGGGTTGTTGCCCCGCGGCAGCAATGCACCCGGGACTTCCGCCCCCACCTATTTTTTCGTTATTTAGCCCGTCTAAATTCTCTTAAAGTGTCCTAACACTTTCTATCGATTCTAACTACTCTAAATGACTTCTAAACATATATAAATCATCCATAAACATGAATCCTAACGTTGAATCCATAAATTCAAATTCCAGGTAGAGTTAAGAGTTAAGTCTTGAGAGTTCTTTCGAAAATTTTGAGAAAGTCCCTTTGTGTCTCTTTGATGAGTCTTCTACAACTTCTAATAACTTGTTTCAAGACTCGAGCAAGTGAGTATGAGAATGAGGAGGATGTATTCATGAGTCTACTTTATCATCACGAGATCCTTCATATCACGAGCCATAACTCTTGAATTCTTAATTCAAATTCAAGAGAGAGTTAAGAGTAGAGTCCAAGAAGTATTTGAGTTCAATTGTGAATCCTTTGAGATCAACTATTGATTTAAACTAAGTTTTTAGGAAGTAAGTATGAGAAGGAGAATAGTTTATATGCTCAAATTACACCTCCCTAAAGAAGTATAAGCGATCGTTATCAAGTAAAAGAACCCAACTTGTAGGTTGGGGTCGATCCCACGAGGAATATGGTTTAGACTTAAACTTAACTCACAATTATTTATTTTTAGTCAACTTATTTCTGAGGAAAGTAAACAGGGGGGATTTTGTAAGTAAGTGACAGTTTAGATTGCTTAACTAACAAGTAGGCAAGATTCAACATTTTGAATTATCAATATGAGAAAGAAACTAGGGCGTATGTGTTCCCCACAAGCTCTTAACGCGGTAATCCTAATTATAGTAATCCTTTTCTAGTGTTTTACATGCAAAGTTGGTAAGTTAGGTATCCCTAAGTGATTGGTCCTCCAAGTAGGGAATTTCACCACGCACCTTGGTCCGGCTACGGGTGTATGCTTTACTAAACCTTACATTTTACCTCAGATTAGTCATCACATCAATGTATGGCTTAGTTTTCAGCCTCACTCCAATTGATACTAGACTATTAGATAGCATCCACTAAATCTCTGTTGTTAATTCTTTTCTCATTCACTACCTCATTGGTCCGGCAAGTAGAAACGAGAGGAGTTCGGCCATGGTACCTGTGGAAGCTTAGTTAGTACCAAAACAAGGCAATAAGACTCACGAAATAATTTTAGAACAAGAATCGGACACAAACAAAAACTAAAAGAAAATTCAGGCAGTAGCTGAACTTGTGACCCATGGTGGGTACCTACGGTCCGTCGATGGAACAACGGTCTGTGGGTACCCTCTGTAGGTTAGAGTTCCCATTTTTAGGTCTCAGATCTTGGAACTACGGATGTGCAGAACGGTCTGTCGATGAAACGACGGACCGTATTCCACACCGTGGTTCTACACTTCACCAATTTTTCGTGTGCTACTGATCCACGGACCCCGACCTACGGTCCGTGGGTCTGTTCTGTTCCAAGTTTCCAATTTGGACTCACACTTTGTGCCATAATTCAACAACAACACAATCAAACTAGGCCTACACATGCATTTCAACATATATATTGGTAGTTCATCATTCGTAGGGTTGTGATCATTCATTTTTATACACATTCACACCAAATCATGGAACAACCCTAAGTCAAAACTTCCAATTTAGACCTATTAACTGATTTACTTGGTTTAAAATTATAACACACTAACATACTATTATTCCAAGGGTGTTTCTATCTATAACTCAACACTCAAATAGGAGAGTAACACCCCAAGGTCAAGTTCCAACTTCGTGACATCATGATTTAAACAATGAACAGTGAATTCAAAGTTAGGGTGAAATAATTTACCTTACAAGTAATCGAAGTGGGTGAGTGTGTTAGTGCAATGAACTCCTTGAAACCTTGCTATCCTTTCGACACCAAACAAGGACTGTGGAATCGTTGGGGAAGAAAAATGGAAGTTGGGGATGATTTGGGAGAGAAGAAGGGAGTTATGGGATCTGTGGGAATGATTTGAGGAATGATATGGGCGTTATGATGAGTGATTTTAGGGATTTGGAAGGTTGAAAAATGGTTGGGAGGGAATTTTGGAAGTGGGGGATGTTTTTGAAAGTGAAGGATTATATAAATTGGGGTTCGGGTCAGGCAGAACCCTAACTTTAGACCCACGAGACCCCGTCGACGGCCCATGGGTTGGGTCTGTAGGTCATTTTGACATTTAGAAAAATTAGGAAACTTATCTAGGATCTACGGATGCCATTCACGGTCCGTGGATTGACCAACGGACCGTCAATGGGGTTCGTAGACCTTTGCATAGCTATGTTCTATAGATTTTGACTTTCGTCCCTGCAAACTTAGTAACCATTAGGACTTTCTTTTTACATTTTCTGGATACTTTTTAGACACGGACCCTATTCTATATCTAGCGAACACTAATAAAAATAAAACACCTAGCTAAAGAGCTACAGAAACATCAAAAAGAAAAAAAAGGAAACTCCTATAGTTGGCTAGATTGTACATCTTGGGTTTTCTCCCAAGCAGCGCTTGATTTAACGTCGCGGCACTACGCAGACACCTTGATTACTTAGTCTTCATCAAGATAGTAGGCCTCGATCACTTCTTGCACACTCTCATATTTCCCCAAGTAAATTTTGATCATATGCCCATTCACTTTGAACTTCGTTCCTTCCTTGTTCTCGAGCTCAACCGCCCATGTGGAAATACCAGATTGACTTTGAATGGCCCGGTCCACTTGGACTTCAGCTTGCCATGAAACAAGCGCAACCATGAGTTGAATAAGAGCACCAGATCACCCACAACATATTCACTCTTTTCAATCTTTAGATCATGGTACTTCTTCATCTTCTCCTTGTATAGGGCTGAACTCTCATATGCTTTTAGGCAAAACTCATCAAGCTCATTCATGTCATTCAATCTTTGACTCGATGCGGTGCCCCAATCCAAATTCAACTTCTTTACCGCCCACATTGCCTTATGCTCTAGCTCTACCGGCAATTGGCATGACTTCCCATATACAAGTTGGTAGGGGGACATACCTATGGGAGTCTTGAATGCGGTGTGATAGGCCCATAGAGCATCATCAAGCCTTCTTGACCAATCAATTATGTTGGCATTCACAGTCTTTGCAAGGATTTTCTTTATCTCTCTGTTTGACACATCAACTGGCCCACTAGACTGTGGATGGTACGGAGTAGCTACATTGTAACGAACTCCATATTTCTCCAGTAACGCCTTGCACAACTTATTACAAAAGTGAGAACCTCTATCGCTGATAATCGCCCTAGGTGTACAAATCTGGAGAAGATACTCTTTTTCAGGAATGCGGTTACATTTTTTCCCTCGTTGTTTGAAAGAGCAATTGCTTCCACCCATGTCGATAAATAGTCAACCGCAACAAGAATATACTTCATCCCATGAGAACTTACAAATGGACCCATGAAGTTAAGGCCCCAGACATCAAATAACTCAATCACCAATATCGGATTCATAGGTAGCTCTTGCTTCTTTGAAATTCCTTTTTCTCTTTTGCAACGGTCACAAGACTTGGCGAAATCATGAGCATCTTGGTGGATGGTAGGCCAGTAATACCCGCACTGCAAAATTTTCTGAGAAGTTCGGATACCACTATGTTGCCCACCAACAGGCGATGAATGACACACCTCTAGTATACTCATCATCTCAACCTCGGGCACACAGCGATGAATAATCCCATTAGCACAAATACGGAACAAGTAAGGCTCATCCCATAAGAATTTCTTCACATCAGACATGAATTTTTTTCTTTGGTGGAATGACAAATCCGACAGAACCAAATCACTTGCCAAGTAATTAGCAAAATCTGCGAACCAAGGGATAAGATCATAGGAAGCACCCAATACTTGTTCATCAGGGAACACATCATTAATCTCAATTCCATCTTCAAACCTGATCATAGCTTCCTCCTCTAATCTGGATAAATGATCGGCAACCTAATTTTTTGTCCCATTTCTATCTTTCACCTCAACCTCGAACTCTTGCAACAACAACACCCATCAAATCAACCTCGGTTTTTCATCCTTTTTAGCCATCAAATACCTCAATGCAGAATGGTCAGTATGCACTATGACCTTAGAACCAAGCAAGGAGGACCTAAACTTTTCGAATGCAAAAACCACAGCAAGGAGTTCCTGGTCAGTCACAGTATAGTTCTTTTGAGCCACATTCAGAGTATGCTACCATAGTAGATCGGATGAAGAATCTTCTCTCGCCTTTGTCACAATACTACCCCAAGCGCCACCCCACTCGCATCACACATAACTTCAAACGGTTGTCCCTAATCCGGTGAAATAATGATAGGTGCGGAAATTAACTTGGCCTTAAACTCTCCAAATGCTCTCAGACAAGCATCATCAAAATTGAACTTAGACTCCTTTTCTAGCAGTTTGCACAATGGGTGTGCAATTTTCAAGAAATCTTTTATGAACCTCCGGTAGAAACCTGCATGCCCAAGAAAACTCCTAACACTCTTTACAGAGATAGGTGGTGGAAGCTTTTCTATTACCTCAACTTTGTCTCTATCAACCTCAATACCTTTCTCAGAAATCTGATGACCCAGAACTATCCCCTCTTTTACCATGAAGTGACACTTTTCCCAATTGAGCACAACATTGCACTCTTCACATCGTTTCAGTATGTCGGCCAGATGCATCAAACAACCATCAAATGAGTCACCTACCACAAAAAAATCATCCATAAATATCTCAATAGTGTCCTCCACCATATCTGAAAATACTGACATCATACAATGCTGGAAGGTCGCTGGAGCATTACACAACCCAAATGACATCCTTTTGAATGTGAAAGTCCCATAAGGACAAGTGAAGGTGGTTTTCTCTTGGACTTCCGGGGCTATGGAGATTTGATTGTAGCCCGAAGACCCATCTAGAAAACAATACCAACCCTTACCAGCGAAACGATCCAACATCTGATCCATGAACGTCATAGGAAAGTGGTCTTTCTCTGTCCATGCGTTTAGCTTGCGGTAGTCCATGCACACTCTCCAACCAGTCACCGGCCTCATTCGAACAAGTTCATTTTTAGCATTTGGAATCACGGTGATTCCCCCTTTCTTGGGCACACACTGAACAGGACAAACCCAACTACTATCGGCAGTGGGGTATATGACTCCAGCATCCAACCACTTAATGATCTCCTTTTTCACAACCTCTTACATAGGGGGATTCAGTCTTCTTTGGTTCTCAATACTTCACTTACTGTCCGGCTTGAGTTGGATTTTGTGAGAACAAATGCCCGGTGGAATACCAATTTATCCGCAATAGTCCATCCAATAGCCCTCTTGAACCTCTTCAGAATAAAAACCAAGGCCTCAACTTGCTCCTCGCTCAAATTTGCAGCAATGATGACTGGTAAAGTTATATCTCTCCCCAAGAATACATACATCAAGTGTGAAGGTAGATCCTTAAGTTCCTGTTTTGGAGGCTCTTCCACAGACGGTTTTGCAGGTAGGGATTCACGATTTTTCATATCTAACTCCAATATTTTCAGTTTGGAACGGAATTCAAACCTATCAAGTGCGGCGACCAATTCATCATAGTCTTCAATATCATCACCATCAAAGTTCATCATTACCGCTGCCAGTGCATCAACACTCAACCTCTCTTCAATAGACACATCAGAACCGCATTCCACAATATGATTCACTATGGATACCGACTTAAGATCGCTTCCCTACTTCATAGACCTACAGATATTAAAAGTCACCTCCTCATTATTCAGTCGGAACTTCATATGTTGTCTCTCCATATCGACTAAGGCACGTCCAGTAGCAAGGAATGGTCTACCCAAGATAATGGGAACCTCAAAGTCAACCTCACAATCAAGTATCACAAAATTTGCCGAAAAAATGAATGACTCCACTTTTACAAGGATATCTTGGAGCACCCCAATTGGCTTCTTCATAGTTCTATCGGCCATGAGTAGACGCATTGCAGTCGGTTTTTGAGCCCCTAAATCCAACTTCTTGTATATGGACAATGACATCAAATTAATGTTGGCACCTATCGCACAACGCTTTCATAAAGTGTAGCATTCCAATGGTACAATGAATAGTGAAAGCTCCAGGGTCCTCTTTCTTTTGCACAAGTGACCTAGTAGCAATGGCACTGCAATGTTGGATTCTCTCATCATTTTCAAAACTCACAGCCCTCTTTTTGGTCACCAAATCTTTCATAAATTTTGCATACCCAGGCATTTACTTCAAAGCTTGTATTAATAGATCATTGATGGAAAGCTGCTTCAACATAGTTATGAACCTGTGGTATTTACCCTCTTCGGTCTTTTTCACCAATCTCTGTAGGAATGGAGGCGGAGGTCTAGGCATTGGAATAACCTTTTGGGTCACCTCACCTTCCTTTTCAGCACTATCTATTGGGACTTCAGTAACCTCACTCTCATCTTTATTATTCTCCACCACTTTTTCAACCTCAGATGGCATGGGTGGATCAATGGTCTGCTTTCCTCTGCGAGTAGTGACTGCCATACAATTCCCATCATTTTTTGGATTTTGGATGGTGTTGCTAGGAAGTGTACCAGGCGGGCGTGGATTTGCATTCGTGGACAACTGACTAAACTGTTGTTCAAGTTGCTTGATAGACACTGCATGGGCATCAACTTTTTGACCTATTCCAGACAAATCGTTTCACATCTCTTTCACATTCTTATATGTTGCATCAAACCTCTTTATCATCTTCTGCATCATATCCTCAATTCGTGACATACTATTACCACCCTCTCTACTACCAGGAGGAACATAGGGGCCAGCCTTATCACTCTTGTTGCCATACTTGTTTCGGTTGTAGTTGTTATCACGATTGTAGTTTCCATCCCGGACATAGTTACCCTCACAGTTGTAGTTACTCTCATGATTGTAGCCTCCATAGTTTTGACCTTGGTTTTCTTGACCTTGGCACCAATTATCTGTGTCGGAACCTTGGGCGTTGGTTCGGAAACCCCCCGTCTAATCATTCACCAAATTCACATCCTACTCATAGTAGAACTCATCAACAGGTGGTGGTGGAGATCTAGTCAGATAATTCACTACATTTACCTTTTCCGCACTGCCACTCTCATGTTTTAATACCAAGCCCAATTATGTTCTCATCTGTGCCATCTCTTCCCGAATGTCATCACTGGCTTGGTTGGGTGCAGTTTAGACAGCGAAAATGGTTCTACCGGTATTTACCTTCCTAGTGCTCCAGGCTTTGTTGTTTTGGGAAATCCTCTCTAACTTCTCAGCGATCTCCTCAAAGGTGCACTCACAATATGATCCTCCAGCAATAGTATCAAGAACAACCCTTCCATTGTCATCCTGCCCTCTATAGAAACACTATTTCAATGACTCATCATCAATGCGGTGATTTTGAACATTTCTGATGAATCTAGTGAACTTATCCCACGAAATGTTGATCGACTCTCCTGGTAGTGCTGCAAAGTTGTTCAATTTATCCTTATGATTGAGCTTTTTGGACACCGAAAAGTACCTCGCTGTGAATACCTTATGCATTTGATTCCATGTGTAGATCGAATTGTATGGTAGCTCAGAAAACCACACCGCAGCATCATCAGTTAATGATAGTAGGAAGACCCTCAGACCTATAACATCCATATCTAACTCTGGTCGCCCAACACAACTTTTGCACACACTGGAAATTTTAGCCATATGAGCATAGGGATCCTCCGAAGCCAACCCAATAAATAACCCTCTCGCTGTAAGCATCTGTATCAAACTGCTGGTTACCACAAATGTGTGACCTGGATGTAGAGGTGGAAGAAAAATAGGACCATCTGATGTGGTCGCATCATAATCAGCCATGTAATGCTCACGAAACCTCGGTGTTGGTGGATTCTGAACCATTTCTGCATTACCAAGTAGATTACCACCATGAACCTGAGGCGGTTGCACCCCAGCTCTATCTCTTTGACCCTCTCCATCAGGATTATTGTGTACCCCTTGATTATTCATTCTTCTCAAAGTTTTATTCAACTCTGGATCGTAGGGGATCAATGGTTTCCCTCGACTCCGTGTACTTGGCATACGCTAGAGTAAAAACCTATAGAAAACAAAAACAAAACGAAATGTAAAATTAGGAAATACTTGACTAAAGTTCAATAATGTAGTTAAACTTAATCTAAAAGCCTTATTCCCCGACAGTGGCACCAAAATTTGATACACTCAAATTACACTTCCCCAAAGAAGTATAAGCGATCGTTATCAAGTAAAAGAACCCAACTTGTAGGTTGTGATCGATCCCACGAGAAATATGATTTAGACTTAAACTTAACTCACAATTATATCTTTTTAGTCAACTTATTTCCGAGGAAAGTAAACAGGGGGGATTTTGTAAGTAAGTGACAGTTTAGATTGCTTAAGTAACAAGTAGGCAAGATTCAACTTTTTGAATTATTAATATGAGAGAAATTAGGGCGTATGTGTCCCCACAAGCTCTTAACGCGGTAATCCTAATAAAAGTAATCATTTCCTAGTGTTTTACATGCAAAGTTAGTAAGTTAGGTATCCCTAAGTGATTGGTCCTCCAAGTAGGGAATTTCACCATGCACATTGGTCCAGCTACGGGTGTATGCTTTATTAAACCTTACCTTTTACCTCAGATTAGTCATCACATCAATGTATGGCTTAGTTTTCAGCCTCACTCCAATTGATACTAGACTATTCGATAGCATCCACTAAATCTCTGTTGTTAATTCTTTTCTCATTCACTACCTCCTTGGTCCGGCAAGTAGAAACGAGGTGAGTTCGAACGTTTGCAACCGTTAAAAAGACTTCTAAGCGAAAGAATTAATAATGCATGCATGCACACTATTCAAGAATTACTTAATTATTATTAATACTTTGTTAATTGCTCATGGTTCCCACAACCCAACCCTAGTTGTGGATTTGGCTACTCATGCTTGAAAGAACACAATTCATAATTAGGTAAAGAGAATTCATAAATTTACAAGAAGAATTGATGAAACCAAAAATCTTCAACTGAATTTCAAAGATAAAATCGAATAAAACGAAAATCAGAAAGTTAATTGCTCAAGGTTCGCCAATTAATTCCCAAAGAACAAAACTTAGTAATAAACAATAATGTCTAACCCATCCAAAAATGAGGGTTATATCTCCTATTTATAGAAAACAAGTCCTAAATAAAAGGGAAAAAAATAAGGAAATAAGTTGTATGGACGCGGCTTCTGTCGACGACACGACCTACGGACCGTGGGTCGACCTACGATTCGTAGGTCACTCTACGTGGTTCAACACTTAGAAACTTTTAATCATGTACTGGAACTTTAACTTTCTGAACTCATCGACGGATATACAGAACGACCCGTTGGTCGACCTACGGTCCGTAAATTGCTTCGTAGTCCCACACTTTGTCAGACTTCCCTGATGTTCCACCTACAATGCCTCACCCACGGTCCGTGGACTAATCAACGATCCGTCCTGGCACTCCGTGGATTGAGTACTGGAACTCAACTTCCCAGACTAGGACTTACGACTGACCACCCACGGCCCGTCGTTGGACCTACGGTCCGTGGGTGGCTCTGTTGGTGGCCACTTCTGCAACTTTCAGCTCAAAATCTCCATCAAACGCATCCAAGCCCATTTCCTGTAAACATTATACAAAAAACATTAATTATAACACAAAATAGACCTAGACACATACAAACTCTAAGTGAAACGCATCAAAAATATCGTAAACTAACGGTATATCAAGAGTCATATACACGAGTTCTATATTGTTATGTAGACCCTCGAGTCAAGTCTTTCATGCCCATAAATACCGCATGAACTTCGTAAACTGAGCATCTTTGAGAGGAGTAGTATCTTCAAGTTCTAAGTCTTGAGTATTGAGTTCCTAATCCCTTTTGAGATTTTATTCCTAATCATGGGACTATTACATATTACCCATGAACTCCTTGAGTTGAGTTGTTCATGCCCATAATTCTGCATGAACCCTCTGAGTCGAGCATTCTTGAAACGAGTATTACCATTAAAGTTCTTGAGTTCTTAGTTGTTGAGTCTCCAGTATTGAGTTCTATGTATGGTAATTGAGAACCTTGAATTGAGTCGTTCACGTCCATAATTCGGCATGAACTTTATTCTGAGAAGTCTTTTACAAACTTTTTCTAAAATTGTTTTAAGACTTGAGCACTTGAGTTGAGAAAGAGTAGAGTCGAGTTCATTTTCTTTAAAATGATATATGGAAACTAAGTATTCCCAAGAGTAAATGTTTTCAAATTTAAACGAGAAGGAAACTGAGATTTTCAAAAGAGTTTTGAGCAGTTTGAGTAACATCTCTTTTTAGAGAAAGATTTTGAGTACCAATCTCAAACCATAGAAAGAGTTATGTTTTTAAACATATGAGTTGAGTATATTTTTTGGAGTAGTATTTATCACCGATATAGGGACGAGTTCAGATAACTCAAGTCTCCATAAACCATGTAGCCAATGTGGGTAGAAAGGGTCATACTTTTTAGATGATTCCTTAATGCTTTTTAGCATAGACTAGTGAATCCACTTAGTTGAGAGGTTCTATACCCCGACAAGGTATAGGGCAGTTCTGGCAGCATGGGCGAGACGCTGTATCATCACATAGCTCATAGTAATGGTTGTCGATTAGAGAAACTCCCAAAGAGCTATTTTGTATTTTCATATACAAACAGAGTTTATTTTGTATCCTTGCATACGAACTGAGTATACTGTATTCTTAATTACATTGAGTTTCTATCTATTGTTTTAAAAGATTTTCATAAATTGCATCTTTTATTGTTGCTTTATCTTGAGTTGAGTATCTTGAGTTGAGTACCTTTGAAATGAGTAGAATATCCTTGAGTTGAGTATCTAATCTTTGAGTTGAGTATCTTATTCTTGAGTTGAGTTAGTTGAGAATAGGTAAGTATGTTTCCTTTTATCAAGTTCAAGCTTATGTTTATGCTTTAGAATTCCCCTTTCATGCTCGTACATTGCATGTACTAAGACATTTGGCCTGCATCATTTCATAATGCAGATTAAGGTATTCAGGATCATCAACAGCCATTTCGTTGATACCACTTGCAGTTTCAATTAGCTATGGTGAGCCTCCTTGCTTCCGGAGGATTTTATTTACTTTTCAGTTTCGTCAGGATGTCATCGGTCTTGTCCCGACTTCCATCTTTGTCATTTAGAGCATTCATAGATAGACAATAGACTTTGAGAAGTCTGTTTCATTTATTTTCATAAATGTTTTAAAGACTTGAGTTGCCTATTTCTGGCGAGTTGAATATACTATTTTATTCAGAGTTAGTCTTTTGACTTAAAGATTTAGTAATTGAGTTTAATGAATTTTATTCAGTTTTAAGCTTTGTATGCTTGAGTTAGCCTTCCGCTTGTAGTCAGCCAGGATGAGGGTTCTCTTGGGGACCAGAAATGGTTCTCGAGTGCCGGCCACGTCTAGGGTGTAGGCTTGGGTCATGGAAAACTTTGTATCAGAGCCAGGTTCAAGTGTGCTAGGGTTTCTATGAAGCCGTATTAGTAGAATCTTATTTATGGTTGTGAGGGCCCCACTTCTATAAATAAGGGACTACAGACATTTAGGAAAAATTTTCCCTTCTTTCATACTCCAAATCTTGCAGTAGAGCTGTGTCATAATGAACTTATTCAAAACTTGTCCGTTTCTCAGATTCATTCGACTATCCCCCATACTCAAGGTAGTTAAAAACCAAATTCAGTTCATTATCGATGAGTTACTCTCATCAAAAGTCTTGAGAAAGTCATGAAACCACATATGGGCTTAAGAGAAGCGTATAAGTGAGCTTAAGTGTTGAGATTCAAAAGAATGCACTCTTATTCATATGAATCGTGCGTTCGAGCTAAAAGCAAGATGTATTCACAGACTCATTTCTCTAAACCTTGTTTCAGTTGAGACCCTTATGTGAAAGTGTTTTTTGGAGCTTGGGTAGTATTTTCACCTGAAAAGATAGTATTTATGAGATTATAAGCAGTAGTAGTAAGAGTGCCCAAAGTTAGAAGAATGCATGCAGAGGTTGAGTAATCTAAGAAACGGAGATAGTGATGAGGCAAGCTATGTTATTATAGTCATGCACCCAGTAAGTTATTAATGATGAGTTTTCCTTTATGAGTAGACTAAGGAATAATAATATTGTATTGAGTTCATGATATGAGGTAGAGAAATAGTTACGAGTTAGGATGAATTAGAGTATACTTTAACCAGAAAGAAGTTTATGATGAGGTGTCAATGCATTAGTAACGACCAAGTGTAGGTGTTGAATAGAAGAGTAGAGTATTCATGAGGTGATAGATCTAATCTAGGCTTATGATTTTTAAAGAAGAGCCCATAATACTCAAAGTGTTATAGAATCAATTAGGCAATGATGTATAGTGAATCAGTGAATAGTACTTCAGTTGTGAAGTGAAATGTGATAGTAAATTGTAAGTATGAATACTAAGAGGTAAGGATTGACTATTTTCATAAGGTCCTAGTGGACGAGTGTTTCTGAATTTGTATCCAGTAGTTGTAAGTTAGTATAGTAAGCGAGCAATCATATTGATATTCGGGTTTACTCATAAATATTAAGCTTGAATTTGAGATGAGTTTCATGATCAAAATAATGGCAACATGAGGGTGATGATGTTAGTCTTGAGATTTGATCTAGAATACTTGACATAGAGTAGGTGAAGAATTGAGGTGATAAGCTGCAATAAATATGAGTGGTACAAGTGAGAGACCCTAACGTTTAGATAAGGGCAGTGAAGTGTGGCTAAATCACAAGAGTAACAAGAGCACTAAGAGGTGTACCGAGATGGTATGTTACCAGATGAGGTTCCAATTAAGTTATAATTTTCCATGTGTGCCTAGATAGAATAATTGAGTTGTCAATGTGGAATAGGATCATTGCTTTCAAGTGTTAGCTTTAGACCTAAGGGGGAGATGATAAGATGAGAAATCAAGTCAAGTGTTGAGAATTTCTTAAGGAGCTGGTTAGTAGGAGTCCATGGAGTTGTTAGAGTACTAAGCTTGAATGTGGAGTTGTTAAATATTAGGTGGTTCTTGATATGAGCCCAATGTGGTCGTAAAGAGTAATAGTATTGGGATGAGATTCCCTATAGAGAGGTATAGAACCCGAACCTAAGGATTTGGTTTAAAGCTTGAATATAGTAAGACCATACCATTAGACTCATACCTTAGTAAGAGTAACCCCGTTTCATACCCAGTCCAGCCGTCATTCGAGGACGAATGATCCCAGGGGAAAGATATTGTAACAACCCAGAAAATTTTTGAGCTAAGACTTCAACCATCCTTTGTAGTGAGTAAGTTTTTACCAAGGAATTTATTTTTTTTCCTAATTGTTAAGGTCACTAGATGTATCACCTTGTGTTCCAAAAAGAACTAGAGAAAATTCGTTCAAGTCATTCCTAAGTTCTTCTAAGTTTTGGGTCAACTTCAAACGATCATAACATTTAGTACAGGATGAGTTAGGTGGCTCATAAGATATCAAAAGAAAGGTTTTGAATTATCTTTCCAACGCCACCGAGTTTGCTAATTTTCAAGCTCGTATGAGGGAGATATGCCTGTTTGAAATTGGGCTGCCCATTTTAGGAAAGCTACCCGGATTTAAGAGGGGTATTTTGGTCTTTTCCTTACCCTATCAGATTTATTTCATTTTTAGTAATTGGATAGGGGTCTAATCTGATTAGGTTCAGTTTTTTAATCCTAATATTCCTGCTAGGGTTTTAGCAAAGAGTTCAAGAAGAGAAAAGAGGAGAAAGGCCTAGATTTCATCAAGTTCTTGAGGATTTGATTTCGGATTTCGCCAAGGGTTTAATTCCTAAGAGGTATGTGAGTTCACATAGTGTTGGGTTCGTTCACCCACACGCCAATAATGTTAATTTCAGCGTAATTTCGTCCTAAAAAGTTGAAAGTTTGATGTTCTTGATTTGTGTTCTTGAATTTGCTTTTGTTCTTAAATTAGGATGGGACTGATGAGTTTCTTGAGATAATCGTGTCGATTTTAAGAGTTTTTTTTTAGTATATTCTTGGGTACATGTATTGGGTAACTGAATCTAAAGAGAAATTGAGAAAAAGAATCGAATTTAGTCGAATTAAGATCAGAAAATGAGTTGAAAAATTCATCGGGTTGACCTGTGGAGGGTCTGGGGCAGTGCGCCAGCATTGAGTCCCAGAACTTTGGGCAATGCACCCAGGACGTCTTCCCCCACCCATTTTTCATCGTTTAGCCCGTCTAATTTCTCTTAAAGTGTCCTAACACTTTCTATCGATTCTAACTACTCTGAATGACTTCTAAACATATAGAAATCATCCATAAACATGAATCCTAACCTTGAATCCATAAATTCAAATTCAAGGTAGAGTTAAGAGTTAAGTCTTGAGAGTTCTTTCGAACATTTTGAGAAAGTCCGTTTGAGTCTCTTTGAGGAGTCATCTACAACTTCTAATAACTTGTTTCAATACTCGAGCAAGTGAGTATGAGAATGAGGAGGATGTATTCATGATTCTACTTTATCATCACGAGATCCTTCATATCACGTTCCATAACTCTTGAATTCATAATTCAAATTCAAGAGAGAGTTAAGAGTAGAGTCCAAGAAAGTATTTGAGTTCAATTGTGAATCCTTTGAGATCAACTATTAATTTGAACTAAGTTTTGAGGAAGTAAGTATGAGAAGGAGAAGAGTCATATACACGAGTTCCATATTGTTATGTAGACCCTCGAGTCGAGTCGTTCATGCCCATAAATCTCGCATGAACTTCGTAAACTGAGCATCTTTGAGAGGAGTAGTATCTTCAAGTTCTAAGTCTTGAGTATTGAATTCCTAATCCCTTTTGAGATTTTATTCCTAATCATGGGACTATTACATATTACCCATGAAGTCCTTGAGTTGAGTTGTTCATGCGCATAATTCCGCATGAACCCTCTGAGTCGAGCATTCTAGCATTCTTGAAACGAGTATTACCATTAAAGTTCTTGAGTTCTGAGTTGTTGAGTCTCGAGTATTGAGTTCTATGTATGGTTATTGAAAACTTTGAATTAGTCGTTCACGTCCATAATTCGGCATGAACTTTATTCTGAGAAGTCTTTCACAAACTTTTTCTAAAATTATTTTAAGACTTGAGCACTTGAGTTGAGAAAGTAGAGTCGAGTTTATTTTCTTTAAAATGATATATGGGAACTAATTATTACCAAGAGTAATTGGTTTCCAATTTAAAAGAGAAGGAAACTGAGATTTCCAAAAGAGTTTTGAGCAGTTTGAGTAACATCTCTTTTTAAAGAAAGATTTTGAGTAATAATCTCAAACAAAGAATTATGTTTTTAAACGTATGAGCTGAGTATATTTTTTGGAGTCGTATTGATCACCGATATAGGGACGAGTTCAGATAACTCAAGTCCCCATAAACCATGTAGCCAACGTGGGTATAAAGGGTCATACTTTTTAGATGATTCCTTAATGATTTTTAGCATAGACTAGTGGATCCACTTAGTTGAGAGGTTCTATACCCCGTCAAGGTATAGGACACTTCTGGCAGCGTGGGCGAGACGGTGTATATCATCACATAGCTCATAGTGATGGTTGTTAGTTAGAGAAACTCCCACAGAGTTATTTTGTATTTTCATATACAAACAGAGTTTATTTTGTATCCTTGCATATGAACTGAGTATATCGTATTCTTAATTACATTGAGTTTCTATCTATTGTTTTAATAACTTTCCATATATTGCATCTTTTATTGTTGTTTTATCTTGAATACAATATTTTGAGTTGAGTACCTTTGATTTGAGTAGTATATCCTTGAGTCGAGTATCTAATCTTTGAGCTGAGTATCTTATTCTTGAGTTGAGTGAGTTGAGAATACGTAAGTATGCTTCCTTTTATCAAGTTCAAGCTTATGTTTATGCTTTAGAATTCCCCTTTCATGCTCGTACATTTCATGTACTGAGCAATTTGGACTGCTTCGTTTCATGATGCAGATACAGGTATTCAAGATCATCAACAGGCGTTTCGTTGATACCACTTGGAGTTCCAGTTAGCTATGGTGAGCCTCCTTGCTTCCGGAGGATTTCATTTACTTTTCAGTTTTGTCAGGATGTCGTGGGTCTTGTCCCGACTTTCATCTTTATCATTTAGAGGCTTCATAGATAGACAGTAGAGTTTGAAAAGTATTTTTCATTTATTTTGTTAAATGTTTTAAAGACTTGAGTTGCCTATTTCTGGCGAGTTGAATATACTATTTTATTCAGAGTTAATCTTTTGACTTAAAGATTTTGTAATTGAGTACAATGAATTTTATTCAGTTTTAAACTTTGTATGCTTGAGTTAGTCTTCCTCTTGTAGTCAGCCAGGATGAGGGTTCGCTTGGGGACCAGATGGAAGTCGGGACAAGACCCACGATATCCTGAAAAAATTGAAAAGTAAATGAAATCCTCTGAAAGCAAGGAGGCACACCATAGCTAATTTGAACTCCATGTGGTATCAACGAAGATCCTGTTGATGACCCTGAATACATGTATCTGCATCATGAAACGATGCAGGTCAAATGACTCAGTACATGGAATGTACCAGCATGTAAGGGGAATTCTAAACTATAAACATAAGCTTGAACTGGTGGAAAAGAAACATACTTACCTCTTTTCAACTTACTCAACTCAACTCAACTCAAAGAAATATAGTTCAACTCAATGATAAGATATTCAACTAAGTGAAATAAGGCTCAACTTAATGATAAGATATTCAACTCAGTGAAATAAGGCTCAACTCAATAATAAGATACTCGACTATGGGTACTCAACTCATGATACTCAACTCTGGATACTCAACTCAATATAAAGCAACAATACATATGCAATAAATGGAAAGCTTTTAAAACAGTAAAAAGCAACTCAGTTTGTATGCAACAATACAAGATAAACGCTGCTTGTATATGAAAATACAAAGTAAACTATGTGTATATAAGAATACAAAATATCTCTGTGGGAGTTTCTCTAACCGACAACCATCACTATTAGCTATGTGATGATACAACGTCTTGCCTCATGCTGCCAGGGCCGTCCTACACTTTGCCGGGGTATAGAACCTACTCACTAAGTGGATCCACTATTCTATGCTAAAAGCATTAAGGAATCATCTAAAAAGTATGACCCTTTTCTACCCATGTTGGCTACACGGTTTATGGAGACTTTAAATTATCTGAACTCAAACTCGTCCCCATATCGGTGCTCAATACTACTCCCAAAACGTAACTAGATCATATATTTAAAAACATAACTCTTTCTGTGGTTTGAGATTATTGCTCAAAATATTTCTCTAAAAAGAGATGTTACTCAAACTGCTCAAAACTCTTTTGGAAATATCAGTTTCCTTCTCTTTTAAATGTGAAAACATTTACTCTTGGGAATACTTAGTTCCCATATATAATTTTAAAGAAAAAGAACTTGACTCTACTCTTTCTCAACTCAAGTGCTCAAGTCTTAAAACAATTTTAGAAAAATGGACATGCCAAATTATGGACGTGAACGACTCAATTCAAGGTTTTTAATAACCATACATAGAACTAAATACTCGAGACTTAACAACTCATAACTCAAGAACTTCAATGGTAATACTCGATTCTAGAATACTCAACTCAGAGGGTTCATGCGGAATTATGGGCATGAACAGTCTCAACTGAAGGACTTCATGATACTACTTAATCTCAAGAATGTTTGACTCATAGGGTTCATGCGGAATTATGGGCATGAACAACTCAACTCAAGGACTTCATGGGTAACCTATAATAGCCCCATGATTAGAAATATAATCTCAAAAGGGTTAGGAACTCATTACTATTTAATCTCAAGAATGTTTGACTCATAGGGTTCATGCGGAATTATGGGCATGAACAACTCAACTCAAGGACTTCATGGGTAACCTATAATTGCCCCATGATTAGGAATATAATCTCAAAAGGTTTAGGAACTCATTACTCAAGACTTAGGACTTAAAGATATTACTCCTCTCAAAGATGCTCAATTTATGAAGTTCATACGGAATTTATGGTCATGAACTACTCAACTCGAGGGTCTAAATAACAATATGGAACTCATGTATAAAACTTTTCTCATTCTTATACTCACTTGCTCGAGTCTTGAAACAAGTTGTTAGAAATTGTAGAAGACTCCTTTAAAAGACTCAAAGGGACCTTCTCGAAAATGTTCGAAAGAACTCTCAAGACTTAACTCTTAGCTCTACCTTGATTTTGAATTATGAATTCAAGGTTATGATTTGGGGTAGGAAAGATATCGTGATGATTTAAAGTGTTTTAGATAGTTACTCATGAGAAACGGTTGAAAAACATTGTCTGGGGAGCAAGTTCGCGACGCAGAGATGAATTATAATATTAGGTCACATATTAATTTTGAAACAGTGGAGTCCGCATTCTCTCCACGACGTGGAGATAAAATTTTCTCTCTGGGGGAGAAAGTCTGCGATGCGGACCTGTTCCTTAATCCACCCGATCTTTTCTTACTTGTTTTTAACGCTAATTCGCCTAGAATCGAATGGTTTCTTTCTCAATCACTTGGATTCAATTACTCAACATAATTACACTCATTTTTAAAGGTAAATGTTCATAAGCAAAAAGTATTGGCTTTTGAAAAAGGGGGAGATGGCGTATTGAGGTATCAAGGTAGGTTGTGTGTACCAAGGGTGGATGAACTCCAAGAAAGAATCATGGAGGAAGCTCATAGCTCCAGATATTCTATCCATCCGGGTTCCATAAAGATGTATCGTGATTTGAGAAAAGTTTATTAGTGGAGTAGTATGAAGAAGGGCATTGCAGAGTTTGTTGCCAAGTATCCAAATTGCCAACAAGTTAAGGTAGAGCATCAAATGCCGGGTGATATGGCTCAGAATATAGAACTTCTGGAATGGAAGTGGGAGATGATCAATATGGACTTCATCACAGGTTTACCAAGGTCTCGCAGGCAGCATGATTCTATTTGGGTGATTGTTGATAGAATGACAAAATGAGCCCACTCTTTGTCGGTAAAGACTACACATTCGGTAGAAGATTATGCTGAGTTGTATATTCAAGAGGTAGTTAGACTCTATGGGGTGCTAATTTTGATTATTTCAGACAGAGGTGCGCAATTTACGGCATAGTTCTGGAAATCTTTTCAGAAAGGCTTGGGTTCAAAGGTGAACTTAAGTACTTCCTTCCATCCTCAGACAGATGGTCAAGAAGAGCGCTCTATTCAGACCTTAAAAGATACGTTGAGGGCATGTGTGATTGATTTCTAGGGCAATTGGGATGATCACCTACCTCTCATTGAGTTTGCTTACAACAACAGTTACCACTCTAGCATCCAAATGGCTTCTTATGAAGCTCTTTATGGGAGAAGATGCAGATCTCCTATTGGATGGTTTGAAGTTGGTGAAGCTGGGTTGATAGGACCAGACTTTGTTCTTCAAGCTATGGAGAAAGTGAAAGTAATTCAAGAAATTTTGAAAACAGCGCAGAGTCATCAGAAATCCTACACTGATGTTAGGAGGAGGGAGTTAGAGTTTGAAGTAGAGGATTGGGTATACTTGAAAGTTTCACCCATGAAGGGTGTTATGAGGTTTGGTAAGAAGGGAAGCTTAGTCCCCGATATATTGGTCCTTACAGAATATCCAAGAGGATTGGCAATGTAGCTTATGAGTTGGAGCTACCCCAAGAGTTAGCAGCGGTTCATCCAGTATTTCATATTTCCATGTTGAAGAAGTGCATGGGAGACCCTTCGCTTATCATACCAACTGAAGATATTGGTATCAAGGATAGCTTATCCTATGAGGAGATTCCGGTTCAGATTCTAGATCGCCAGGTTCGCAAGTTGAGGACTAAGGAAGTAGCATCAGTCAAGGTCCTTTGGGGGAATCAATTTGTTGAGGAAGCTACTTGGGAATCTGAGAAGGATATGAAGAAGAGATATCCACATCTCTTTGAGCCCGGAGAAATTCCAGACCAAGGTACTAATTCTCTTCTTAGTACTCTTTAATTTATATACTTGATGTGTTAGATTTGCTTGTTGGGTGTTGAGTTGAATGTTAGATGTTACACCTTTAGCCTAGTAAGAGTAATCTCATTCGAGGACGAATGTTCCCAAGGGGGGGATATTGTAACACCCCTCAACTAGAAAGAGCTAGAATTAGAAAGAGTCATTTTTGGAAAGAATGAAAAATCTGGAAAATTGGCTAAATTAAGTTAAGTATGAGTTTTGGTCAACATTAAATGACCATACCTCCTAGCTCTGGATGAGTTAGGTGTGCTTCCAGATACCGTAGGAAAGATCTTTGAATTATCTTGCCAACGCCGACAAGGTTTCTTAATTTACGAGTTCGTATGAGTGATATATGCTCATTTGAAGTTGGGCTGTTTGGATAAGGAAAGTTTAATCCGGATTTTGTAAGGGTATTTTGGTCTTTTTCATACCCAATGACTTAATTTCATTTTTTTGGTAATTAGGGTCACGACCCGAGCCTACACCCTGGACGTGGCCGGCACTCGAGAACCATTGCTGGTCCCCATATCGGTGCTTAATACTACTCTCAATAATATATACTCATGCTCATATTTTTAAAAACATAACTCTTGGTTTGAGATAATTGCTCAAACTACCCTCTTAAAAGAGGTAACTGCTCTTGAAATATCTTTTGAACTCATAACTCATTTAGAAATCTCAGTTTCTCTTTCATCAATGTAAAAATTGATACCTCTGGAATACATAGTCCCCTTATACTCTTACTCAATTCATACTTGAAAACTCTTTAAAAAAACATATCAAAATCATATTTTAATATGATCATTGATGACTCGGGAAGTTATACTGCATAAACATTGATGGTATATCTAGATACCATACTGCTTAAATAGTGATGGCATAACTAGATACCATACGGCTTAAACATTGATGACATAACTAGATACCATATTGCTTAAACATTGATGTCATACTCGATTGTCATACTAATCATGTTTTAGAAAACTCTTTTGGAAATTGGTGTTTCCTCTCTGCTTAGATGTAAAAACA